>VUQG01031389.1:14064-49496 GCA_015106755.1 Etia nguti | reverse complement strand
CCATGTTCTGCCCCTGCAAGTCAGTTTCACTGTCTGTTCAGTGTCCTCCAACAAGGACGGGTGGTGGTGGAGTTCATAATGTTCACAGTGGTATTTTATCAGTTGTTGGTTTAACCATGGATGAGTCAATGGCTGTTATGTTATTTTCTTTTCAATAACGTTTCTTGTTACATGTTCATTGCTGGATTTATGGAAAAACATCAACTAATATTGCATATCCATAATTATTATAATGGATATAATTAAAGAATACTTACACTATAACCTTAATTAGAAGTGTAACGCAAAAAAAATGGATTTTTAAGCCTATTTTGAATTTTACTTGAATACAAATACAAATACAAATAATTTTCCCCCCTCAACAAATACAAATACAGATACAAATACCGGCTACTTTGCAAATCTCTAATAGATATATATATATAGATATATATGCATGTATATATGTATATATGTTAATGCACTATGTTTAGTAAACACTAGAGCAATCTTTGCATTTAGTCTAGCTGAGTTTTTGTAGAGTCTATTAATACACCATGCAGGACAAAGACACAGCAAACACAGCAAGATACTGTAACAGGTAACTGGTGAAAATGTTAACGCAGTGTAACATTAAACAAATAATATGCAAAAAGGGTTAGGGTTTCAAAATGAAATATTAAAATTATTAAAAAAAAGGAAAGATGAACACTTTCAGTTTCAAAACACGTCTTTATGTATTTGTGTGTTTTTCAGTGTTGCTTTCTAAAACGTCTTCTTGCTGTCTTTTTCCCCTCTGAGTAAACGCTCTGCAATGTGTGTGCATGGACAGGCTTATGCGTGGGTCAGCTGTGTTGGTGAGAGCCAAGCCATTAAAACGTGCAAAAAGCTTGTGTTTATTTAGCTATCCAGAACTCATCGGAGGCAACTTTAGAAATCCAACAGAAATGCATATTGACACAAAGAGTGGATTAACAGGCACCAATACAGTGGTGCTAAATGTCAACCTGAGCAGAGTCCCATAGATTTAAAGACCCATGGCCCTCATTCCCCCACACAAACCTCACAATACTACTTTTGTAATTATTCTACTGCCACTGTCATTGTCCTGTAATTAACGGGTCATGTTTATTGTCAGCAAATCAAACATTATTTGTAATTCTTGTTATTCAGTAGCATAAATATAGAAAATTAGCTGATAATGAATTGGGGATTAATACTGGTAATAATTTATTATGACTAATATTTAGTGGTCACTGTAAATCATACTATGTGTAACTCTCAATAAAATGAATGTAAGAAGCAGGGTCTCCCTATAGTGAGGTTTTTACAGCTCATTCCTCAAATCATTGAGAATTAGCCTTCTCACTCTATCACTAATTGCTGTGCCTTCATATTTTGTTTGTGCTGATTAGTATTTTTAGGAACATTAGAATGAAACCTTTCAGCAAGCAGTATTATTTCCGTGCCAGCACCTGAAAATGGAAGATTCACTTCAGCCCATTAATTAACATGCAATGGAATCATTATCCCACTGTACCAGCAAAAACCAAACTGGCAGTGAAAAAGAATTTTTAATTTCAAAACATTCATGAGCTGCTACATCAGGGTTATACTAACAATATAGTCTAATGTTGCCATCTCATGGAATTCATTGAAGCGTCTCACAGGGTATAAAGGACAATGCATTATCAGTGAAAGATAGAGTCAGTTTAACCAAAGTACAAAAAAGTCATATGAAATAAATTAAGTTCAGATTAACAGGCAGAAATATTTTTGGATAACTGTTAGCAACCATCATGAAAGATCATCTAAAACCTCAGTGCTTTGGCCTCAAGTCTCTATACTAAAACCCAAGGGTTGTCTAGAAAAACTAATTTTCCTATTAGGCTTGCCACCACTGTGACACTGTTGCCATGATCAAAACAGATCAGTCAGTTGTAACGCAGCTACCCCCTGACTGATCTTCCTCTGCGTTTGCTTTTTTGTCAGAAATAGCTTTGCAGGGTTACAGAGAGTTCCACATGCTAGACAATGGTATCTTGAGTCCTTAATTCTGAGACCCAGTGATAGACCACATAGCTTGGGGATCTGAGCTACTCCAGGTGAAGGACGATACCTGGCCTAATGTAATCAGAGTTTGTAGGCAGCTCCTGGACGATGAAGGCACTGATGCCATTGACTGGTGCATTATGTAATGATGTATCCAAATAGTGTCACAGAGTGTCCAGAAGCTCACTGATGCCCTGTCTCAGCTCTGGTAGGAGATCATCCAGGAGGATACTATCCACCATCTAATCAGGGGCATGCCCAGACATCAGGAGTGCATACATGCGTACAATGTATGCCTGGACCAGTTTGTGATTTCATTTTCTACTTGGTGTGATTTTGAATCTAGCCAAAGGGTTGGTAACTTTGGTTTTCACAGACTGTTATGCCAGTATCAGTGAAGATTTTTACCTCGAATATTTGATTCATCAAGTGCAGATGTGTGATTTAAGAGTTCCCTTTATTTTTTGGAGCAGTGTAGATATGCAAGAGCTTGGTCTGCATAGGCGGCAATAAGTCAGACTCGTTCCTGGTGGGTGATGGGCTCCGTCAGGGCTGCCCTTTGTCACAGACTCTGTTCATAATTTTTATGGACAGAATTTCTCTGCGTAGCCAAGTGGCAGAAGGCTTTCACTTGGGTGGTCTCAGAATGTCATCTCTGCTTTTCACAGATGATGTGGTTCTGTTGGCTTCATCGGGTGAGGGCCTCCAGCTCGCTTCGGAACGGTTCGCAGCCGAGTGTGAAGCAGCGGGAATGAGAATCAGGGAGTGCCCACTCCGGGTCAGGGACGAGTTCCTGCCCCAAGTGGAAGAGTTTCAGTATCTCTGGGTCTTGTTCACGAGTGATGGGAGAAGGGAGCCAGAGATCGACAGACGGATTGGTGCTGAAGCTGCAGTGATGCGGACGCTGTACCGGTCTGTTGTGGTGAAGAGAGAGCTGAAAAAGCAAAGTTCTCAATTTACCGGTCGATCTACGTCCCTACCCTCACCTATGGTCACAAGCTGTGGGTAGTGACCGAAACAACGAGATCGCGGATACAAGCGGCAGAAATGGGCTTCCTCCGAAGGGTGGCTGGCCTGTCCCTTAGAGATAGGGTGAGAAGTTCGGCCATCCGGGAGGGGCTCAGAGTAGAGCCACTGCTCCTTCACATCGAAAGGAACCAGCGGAGGTGGTTCAGGCATCTGACAAGGATGCCTCCTGGGTGCCTCCTGGGTGAGGTGTTGTCCCACCAGGATGAGGCCCCTGGGCAGACCCAGGACACACTGGAAAGATTATATCTCTCGGCTGGCCTGGGAACGCCTTGGTGTTCCCCTGGACAAGCTGGAGGAGGTGCCAGGGGAGAGTGAGGTCTGGGCTTCTTTGTTTAGGTTGTTACCCCCACGACCCGGCCCCAGAAGAAGATGGATGGATGGATGGATAATCTATCTGCATTAATATATTAGATGTGTTCGTGTAAATAAAACCTTGTTGCACTGTCAGCAGCTGTTGCAGCAAAGCAGTGAAGTCCAACCTTTCAGTGCTGTCGAAGAGAGAAATCTAAAAGCATTCATGTTGCAGTGACAGGTGTTGCTGTCTGTTCCTTTTCATTGTCAAATAGAATAAAGTTAATGTCTTTATAAAAAAAAAAAGAAACCCACATGAATCATAAAGGGGTGTTTTTTTTGTCTCCATGTGCGTCCAGGCTGGCCGAAGGTGATGTGGTTCGTCACGGAGTCCAAACACCTCTCCAAACCGCCCCGAGACTGGTTCCCACATATCAAGGAAGCCAACCAGGACACTGCCTACATCGAGGTAATGCAAACAATGACAGAAACACCGATGCACGTTCTCATCAGGGCATCAAAACATTTCCACCCGTGTTGTTTCAGTCGTGAAATCAATGCTGCTACATGTCCTCCAGATTAGAATCTCACCACAGCTCGGTGGACGCTTCGCTGCTTCTCAGCCGGCTGCCGCTCAATTCTGTCGTCCTGTCTGATTGATTTGAATCTGCCTAACGTCTCTTTAAGCAGCCGACCAGTAATTGCACGGGCAGCCAGGTGAAATGTCTCCCTGATTGCTCTGCAGATTGAAAAAGGCTTAAGGGAAAATGATTAAAGAAGACGGACGATTGAAAAATGACCTTTTATTTTTAACAGAAGCCACGATTCAGAGTCGAGACGGACGAAATTACTGCGGCGCGCTTTATTGTGGCTTAAAAAGAAATGTTAGTTTTTCAGTGACGTGCACATAAGATTAAAAAAGAAAAATGTTATGACTCAAAATGATTCATAGCTTTAAAAGCGACCCACAATGTGCGTTTGTCCGACTGATGTCAGACTTTTCAGACAGAGGAGATCTTATTTTGGGCAGACTCTCACTGATTGCTGTCGACTGCACAGCACTCAGACATCATCTGGGTTTTTGAGAATGTAAAAAAAAAAAACCAGCCTTAAATTTAACAATCAATATTTTTTTAAATTGCTTATTGACTGAGCTGCAGGGACTGTTTTGACACCACTCGGCTTTAAAATAAACACGGTGTCATAAGTGGAAATGAAGAGCTGGTAAAAATCTGAAACATGGACGTGCTGGATGTTCTGGGTCTCGTAGATACTTCAAATACAGAATATATGTGAAGTATGTACATGAAGTAAATATGTGAGCTTGTGTATTTAACCACATATTGTACTCATCAAAAGTTTGGACACACCTTTTCTCAGCATTTTAGAAGAAGTTTATTTCTGGAGCACATGAAATAAACACAGTCTGTATATAAAAGATGGAAAAAAGATTTTTGACATGGCAGTCTGTGGATGAAGTGGTCATTCAAGGAACTGCAGTTTTTGATGGCTCCACTTTGGCCCTCGTTTGTGCTTGGAAGAAACACACGTGGAAATTTTCAGTTTCAACATTTTCCTGTATCGGTGGGAAAAAATCACCTCGTCACTCCGCTTCTGTTTCTGTCTGTCCAGTATAAGACGTGTAAGGACGGCAGCGTCCTCGGCGTGACGGTGATGAGGATAGCGATGCTCACGCACTGCCAGGCCATCACACAGTCCTGCTCATACACAGAAGGTAATACACACATTTACTCTTGTTATTTAAACCTCAGGGAGCTCCTCTGAACAACACTGCTGTGTCGCTACAGTCTGCCGTTTCTCACTGATTCTCAGATGTTGAAGTTTGACTCGCTCTGTTGCTGTTTCTCTCTCCTTTCCTGCAGCTGAGACCATTGTGAATGTACTAGACTTCAAGAAGGATGTAGGACTGTGGCACGCCGTCCAGACAGTAAGAAAAATATTGTATGAAATTACAATTCAAGCACAATAGTTGTGTTAAACAAACTCCTTGCCTCAAATATGAATTTACTTTAAAACAAAATTTAATTACAGTTAAAAAGCTAGTTTTGCTCCATAGAACTTAACATATATAGCATACATGAAGTGAGACATGCTCTGTAAAATGTACTTAAATTACTAAAAGTTCCCAGTTCACAGTGTTTATTGCAGTTGTTATATGAATAGATTTTAAAGTTATATATTTACTGCCCAGTTACACTTTCCTCCTCCTGATGCTGAAGTTCTGCATCTTACCCCATTTCACTCCACCACAAGTGCCCATATTCAGTCCAGCTGTGATTATAAATACCAGTTCTCCACCCAGTCTGGCTTTAATGTACACACCGAAGTCTTAGCCAGATTAAAATGAAACCAAATCTGATGACCATCCGTGTGCCAGAGGCATAACAAACCTGAGCGCACTGACTTTTGGCCTCAATCCCCTCAGTTCAACGGGCTCTCTGCCGTCAGATTAACGCAGTGCAGTAAAGGAAACAGCATTTCTCTCTGAGCTGAGAGAAATGCTGAGTGTAGCGTGCCCTTGAGAAGAAAATACTCGGGGCAAGTACTTACGTACAGTACATGAGTACATCTACTGAACTGAAAATCAAAATAATCAACTTTCTGTCTGTTTCACTTCTTTAACTCTGCACATCTTCACCTCTGTTAATGACTCCCTGTGTGTGTCTGTCAGAGTGTGATGAATATGATGCACGTCATCAGTATTCCCTACGCCCTGATGAAGGTCAACCCGCTGTCCTGGATCCAAAAAGTCTGCCAGTACAAAGGTAACGTCACGTATCTGACGTGTGTCTCCTTCTGTTTGAAATGACAAATTCAGTAATTTAACAGCAGTAATTTGAACTGTATACCTGTGATGTTTTATTTTCAGCCAAGGTGGCCTGTGTGAAGTCGCGGGACATGCACTGGGCTCTGGTGGCCCACCGGGATCAGCGGGATATCAATCTGAGCTCCCTGCGGATGCTGGTGGTGGCCGATGGTTCAAATCCCTGTAAGCTAACAGTCTTTTTATATATGTTTAAAGTGTTTCCTGTACATGCTAAATATCCAGCCCACATTTTATTGTACACTGATAATGTTTAGTGGTGTAGGATTGGTTTTCAGCAGTTGGGAGCTTCATTGTTAGTGCCCAAAGTCAAAGTTGACCTTCATAAAAAATTTCCAGAAACCATATCGAGTCACATATCATATGAAAGAGCATGGAGAGAGCTGTACAACACACTTTTTACTTTTTCAATACGACGCCCTACGATCTCACAGCGACAGCATGTTGTAAGAAAAACATCATAAAACATCAAAGTTTTAGTGTAGGGGGTAGTTGTGTTCTCTGAGCGCTCTTATTCCAAATATGTTTTAGTGGGTTCAGATCAAGTGACTGACGAGGCCACCTGCAGGGCCCTGACACTTTCTGATGGCCCTAATTTTGCTTAATTGTTCAGTGTATCCAAGTTACCTGAAAAACATTTCTTTATTTGTATGTTCTTTTCAAAAAAGTTACAAATAAGCCTGTAAAAGATGCCTAAAAGATTCAATTTGGAGCTGTGACTGATTTATTTTATTGGCCAGTTTCTAAAGGCTTGGAAATAAATCAGCAGTGTTGGTCGAGTTACTTGAAAAAAGTAATTAGTTACTCGTTACTAATTACTTCTCCAAGAAAGTAATGCTGTTATTTTACTGATTACTTATTTTTAAAAGTAATTAGTTACTTTATAACTTAGTTACTGTTTAAAAACATGATACACAAACCTGAATATGTAATAAAGCAATAGACCTTTCAGCCCAGTTCGATTGAATCAAATGAAAAAGTCCGGTGCTGCAGCGATCATGTCAGTGGGAGGATCCGGGGGTTTCTCTACGAATTTCACATTCCCGTGGCGGCGTGCTAGGTCCTTGCTCAGATTTGAAGTTACATTTTTTGCTGTAGAAAGAAGTTTTCTTCCCACGCAGAGTGTACAGCAGACGCTAATGTTTTTGTCACTTTTTATGGAATCAAACTCAAAGTAAGGTCAGTACGTCCACGCTTTAAACGCTGCACGGTCGTACTCTCTCCCGCACTCCATATATCCGTCGTTGATCTGCACACGTCTGTTGCCACAGACGTCGCACGCTCGTACCTCATCCTCATGAGACACTCTCACAAACAAAATCACGGTTTAGTAACGCAGTAACGCAGCGTCCTTACGGGAAAGTAACAGTAATCTAATTACTTTTTTTGCAATAGTAATCCCTTACTTTACTCGTTACTTGAAAAAAGTAATCGGATTACAGTGCCCATCTTTGTAAATCAGTAATCATTAAAACTGGTAAGAAGCTTTCGTAAGCAGTCTTTGAGTGTTTGATTGTGTCTCTCAGGGTCGATCTCGTCTTGTGACGCCTTCCTCAACGTCTTCCAGACAAAAGGTTTGAAGCCGGAGGTCATCTGCCCGTGTGCCAGCTCCCCCGAGGCTCTGACTGTAGCTATACGCAGGTACACACACACTTACACAAACACACGCTCTTTCAGCTGTATTCACCACAAGACACACAGATATAATTAGTTCAAATTTATGTGCTTTCTAGCATTTAAAGATAAACTTTTAGTGAGCGATTTCTGTGATTTCTACTTTATAATGGCTTTAACCTCCTTCCACTGTCCTTTTTTATCACTTTTATGACCTTAAATTTACAGTTTCATAGGTTTTAAAACACTAAACTTACACTTCCACCTCTTTAATCATCCAGTCTGTATTTTCAACATCTGAACGCCACATTTACACTCAGAGCAGCTGCCAGTCACATGTTGGCTCTTAATTTTTTTTATTGATTAAAACACTTTGAGGCTGAGTGTTTGCATCTCTGCTTGTGTGTGCTAATAAAGAGCTTTTCCTCGCTGGGTGTGGGGATTATGAGCTCTGTTTTTAGAGGAAAACCTTTAAAATTCACTCACACACATGTTTATACTGGTATTTGTGAGGACCTTCATTGACACACAGCAGTTCTTAGCCTCTAATCCTCACTTCAGCCTAAACTTAATTACCCTTAAAATGTCCTGGTAATGATTGGGGACAAAGTAAGTGCTCTCCTCCCTAAACTGTCCACACTTTCTAAAAACATCCTAACTTTCCAAAAACGCTGATGTTGCATCCTCTTTTCTAAAAAGACATGTCGCTGTCCTCACATCACTGAAGTATTTTGACTTTCCAAAATTCTTAAAGTACTGCAACTTTTAAATTGCACTTCCTAAAACTTCTCACTCCTTCCATGAATGCGCTTGAATTATGAAAATGTCTTCAGTCTCCAGAGTGGTCCAGTCTTTTTTCAAAAATGGCCCCAAATTTAACTGTTTTTAAAAATGTCTCAGATTTCCAAAATCATTTTTACTGCCTCCATAATTTAAAAAGTCTCCTTACTCTAGAAATGTTTCCATCAATGCTCTTGTGTCATAAATATATTGTGACTTTTATAATATTTTGATTTTCTAGTTTATTTCCCTGAACTGTCTTTACTTCCCAAAGAAGTGTCTGCACTCTAAAACAAATTTGTAGCCACTTACTTCTTAAACACACTTCTTTCTGATAAATGTTGTGTTCTCCCTCCTGCAGGCCGCTGGAGGAGGGCACCACCCCTCCTGGTCGCGGCATCCTGTCCATGCAGGGTCTGAGTCATGGCGTGATCCGGGTCGACTCGGAAGAGAAGCTGTCGGTGCTCACGCTGCAGGACGTCGGCTCCGTCATGCCTGGAGGTGAGACAGATGTCCAAAAAACACACTTTTAACCAAGCACTGCTGAAATCGTGGTAGTTTTTTTTATGTATATATATCATTTATATTTGTCCGCTAAAGCCAAAGAATAGTCTGCTTTTCAGCATGATGCCACCATGACTTTGACCGATTGTTTACTTTATTTTTACATTTATCGAACCTGCACGAGACTTTTGGTTGTTCTGTTTATTTACTGCATGATTTCAGGATTTGTGTTTTTAAGGAATTATATATGTTTTTGGGATTGATGCACTTAATAAAGACTTTAAAGGTAGAGTTAAGGTCATTAAGGTCAAAAAAGAGAGTCACTGTTGTTATTTCTGACTTAATTTATTCTGCAGGCAAAAATCATGAAAACGGTAAACAAGAGAAAACAATGTTGTTGTCATGAAACAATTTTCTTTCCCTGATGGGAGACGGAGTATTTCCTCCATGCATGGGAGATGGAGGAGGAAATACCTACCTAACAAATACCTGATTTGAAGTATGGGAATAGTTCATGCTAAAAGAGATTTCATTATAACTTTGCTGTCAGACGACACTGTAACCATTAAGAACGGTTTTCCCAGAGCGTCTGTCTTTCTGCCTGTAGGTCTGATGTGTGTAGTGAGGCTTGAAGGTGTTCCCCAGCTCTGTAAAACAGACGAGATCGGAGAGTTGTGCGTTTGTACTGTTGCCACGGGGACCTCCTATTACGGCCTGGCCGGTATGACCAAGAACACATTTGAGGTGAGAGTGTGAATGCTTTGGTTGTTTATTTATCTTGTGTGCGTTTTGTTGACATGTCGTGTCTTTAAAACTTCTGCAGGTCTTTCCCGTGTCCAACAACGGGACTCCCATCAGCGAGTTTCCCTTCACCAGGACCGGCCTGCTGGGATTCATCGGACCTGCAGGTCTGATCTTTGTTGCTGGGAAGATGGACGGTCTGATGGTGGTCGGTGGGCGTCGGCACAATGCTGACGACATTGTTGCTACGGCGCTGGCTGTGGAGCCCATGAAGTTCGTATACAGGGGACGGTAAGTGTTCGCTGAAGCATTGCCCGTTTATGTTCTGTTCCATATTTGGGCCAACATTGTGGATGGGACTGTGAGGGCTGCAGTGAATTTGGTAAAATAAAAAAAAGTAAAAGTAAAAAACAACAGAAGAAAAATTTTACATTTATCGACCTTATAAATTGTTATTATTGCTTTAATTTCTAAGCAGGACTTAGGCTGTGTCTAGTTATTGCGGAGCTTGTGTTTAATTTACAAGAGTACATCATGTTATACATTCATAGCTGTTGTATGCAAAATATTAAACTGCAAAGTAACTGAAACACATTCATTTGTTTATTAGGGAGAAGTGGTTCAAACACACATTAGTGCAGCCTAACAGCAGCGCCACAATAAATCCGCCCCGTCACAAATATTATAAGCTGCTGATTGAAGTTTATGGTCATTTTGGTGGCTGGCTGTGTGGAGCGTAGTTAAACTGCATGCAATGAAATGTGCTAATTCTGTGCGTGTGTTCTGCAGGATAGCAGTGTTTTCCATCACGGTGCTCCATGATGAGAGGATCGTGGTCGTGGCTGAGCAGCGGCCGGACTCGACTGAGGAGGACAGCTTTCAGTGGATGAGTCGAGTTTTGCAGGTATGCACATATTTCAGACAGGATTGTCATTTTCGGCTCCAGTAGTTTGTTTCTGGCTTCATTCTTCATTATGCTTCATTATGATTATCATGATTATGAATCTAGAGCTAGATCAGGTATCAGTGGCAAAGGACTTATCCACAGGGATATTTATTCAGTTCAGTTCAGTTTTAAATAGAGTACACTGGTTGCTACTGAGAGAGCTACTGTAACATAGTTTAAAGTGAGCCAGCAGGACTTAATCCCTGTGATGCCAGTTTTCCATTGTATGAACAACAAAAAACTGTTGAGAGAGTTGACGCGACTGAAAATGAGTCATCTCTGACAGATTTAGAAGAAAATTTGGAAAGGAAGAGTGTATAATCCTAGCTATGGTGGTTGCTATAGAACAGGGGTGGGGAACTCCAGGGCTCAAGGGCCGGTGTCCTGCAGGTTTTAGATCTCACCCTGGGTCAACACACCTGAAACAAATGATTAGTTCATTACCAGGCCTCTGGAGAACTTCAAGACATGTTGAGGAGGAATTTAGCCATTTAAATCAGCTGTGCTGGATCAAGGACACATCTAAAACCTGCAGGACACCGGCCCTTGAGCCCTGGAGTTGGACACCCCTGAGTTAGACTGTCCAACTGCATCTGTACCCCATGTGGCTAACCGGCATGTTGTGTTCTTTTAAATGTTTGCGGGTAAGAAAGAAAAAAAAAAAGAATTTGTATACACTGATTTTAAATAATATCAACAATTATCAATAAATCAGGAAATAAAAAAACAATATGGTTGGTAGAGCATTGATAAGATAATTCACCTATTTAAATATACTTCAAAAGCTCGGGGCACCATTCATCTGTAGTGAGTGCACTCAGATAGCAAAGTGACTCCGGACTAGACCCACCCCCACTAAAAGTGTACGTATCCATGTACGCTGACAGTACGCTGCTTACCTCAGCTGACAATGATGGGTCTGTTGTCTGTAAACATGTCTGTTTACTCTGGAGGAGGCTGTAAAACTTTGTGGAGGGACTCTGATAAAAGTAGATGACTTGGTGAAGCTCATTTCTGTCTGATGACAACTATACTGAATTTATAAGAATGCATCAGTTTGTTGGAAGACATAATTACACACTAATCTATGTATATTTATGATTATAATAGCATTTTTTCTATTAAAGAACCTCAAAGAATTACTGAGTGTACTTTTTGACCTGTAATTCTGAAAATCTTACTGTCAAAAAATATAGATCTGTGAGCTGTTTTTACCCTTAGCCATACTGTCCTCAACCCGCTGGGTGGGCGGGCGAGGGGTAGTGTGGACACCCAAGTTTGTGAATGCGATAACTTGAAAACGAATATAGGATTATGGAGTTCAAAATCTAAAAATCTAACACAACTTCGAATCTTGGTGACCTTGAGGTCAAGGTTAACTTTTCTGAAAATCACCTAGCACTTTCAAATTTCTACCATTGGTGCATCTAGTAGGAGGCTGAGTGGTTGCACTGGCGGCCGCCTGTATTTTTACATTTTCTTCACCTTGTATGTGTTCAGGGCTTGGAGGGTAGAGACATTTTTGTATTTTGTTTTTTCATCAGAAGTTAGAAAACTGCAGAATAGAACCAGCCTGATCCTTTAACACAAACCAGCTCACACAGCAAACACATTTTAAC
This sequence comes from Etia nguti, assembly GCA_015106755.1. Lineage (NCBI taxonomy): Eukaryota > Metazoa > Chordata > Actinopteri > Cichliformes > Cichlidae > Etia > Etia nguti. The sequence continues at coordinate 37,096 of VUQG01031389.1, read as the reverse complement.
AGCCCACTTGCTAAAGTGACAAAACAGCTCTCACAGCCTCCTTCACTCCCTCGGAGTCATATAAACACACACACAGCTTGTTGATACTATATTATGCATTCATACCGTATAGATAAAATCTGAGCTCATAGTCCAGCTCCAGATCTTTCTGAGCCAGCGTGGCGACTGTGGCAAAGCTATAAAAGCCGTCTGGAGTTTTAACTGCTGCAGTAAAACCATTTCTCTTTATTCCTTCACCGCTGCAGATTCTGCCTGCGTGTTTTTCCATTTGGCTTGTCGGGTTGCAGAAGCAGTCAGCCTTTTCAAAAGAAGCTGAGATGAAAGGATGGAGTGTGGACTAAACAATAAACGTCACTGTAGATGGTGACAAATATCATGAATGGCAAAAAATGGTCAAATACCAATATTATAGTAATTAAAACAACAACATAATAATATGATGAACACTTATTATCTTAGTTATTACCTTCAATACATTGTTTGATCTGTAAATCTAAGCATACCTCTCCCAACACGATGTCTTCCAGGCGATAGATGGTATACACCAGGTGGGGGTGTACTGCCTGGCTCTGGTCCCCTCCAACACTCTGCCCAAAACTCCACTGGGTGGCATCCACCTGTCCGAGACCAAGCAGCTCTTCCTGGAGGGGGCGCTGCACCCTTGCAACGTGCTCATGTGTCCGCACACCTGCGTAACGAACCTGCCCAAACCACGGCAGAAGCAGCCAGGTACAGTACGAGGACGAGTGAATACGTGAGAGCGCAGTTAAGGTATCCTCGTTATAGAGACTCTTATAGCTTATAGAACCCCTTGGTGTAAACTATAAACACACTAGGTGTCCTTTAAGTGGAGTTTTTACACATGCACGATTAATTTTGTGAAAAAGGAGTACTTTAAGGAAACCAGTAAACTTTCTAAGCTGTTTCACTCCCTAAATCTGCCCTTTAATGTTGAATCCTGAACAAACAACCAAAGTAAGAAGTGACTCAAATCAGTGTAAAACATCACGACCCCTCATGACAACTTTAAATGATGGGCACCATCTGGGCCGTCAAGGCCACTTACCGTATGTGAATGTGTGTGATGTCTATGGCTTCTGACAAAATAGCCGTACACTGGCTTCAGTGGGTGGATGTGTTCGCCGTTTCCAGCTCGAGCAAACAGTGGTGTCAACCGGAGTTTAGATGGAATGATCCAAACAAAGAAAAGAGAAGCGAAGACAAAAATGTTCCAAAAAAGCACAAATTAAAAAATCAGTTGCTGAATTTGGCTGCCCCAGTTTCTGGGTCCTGATGCTGCGCGTGCTGACTCACAGTCGGTCTGTCACGGCCCTGTGCGGCGCTCGATTACATCGCAGCCATTGTTGACGCTGTTAGTCACAGCTGTGATTTTCCTGCTGTGACAATTCAAACCATATTTTTGCATTTAAAACATTTTCGATCTTTAGTTTAACCTCTGTTCTGTTCAGATCAGGGTGTCGGGGACGGTACAGCTGCATCTAAACAACAAAACTCTGCTGACGAATGCTCATTTAGTACAATAATGTTGTTTAACTGTCGTTGGCTGTAATCAGATAAAAATGTAGAATCCGTGTATTGTATTTACTTGATAAGAGGGTTGATTATGAGTGCAACAATTCACTCTGATGTAGAAAAATCATCACAATAACGGAACCTTTCTTTACAGTGTATTTTTTATTATTACCTTTTTTTTAACGTGTGTGTGCATAAACACTTATTTCTCTTATTTCCTGTTCATACCGACCTCTCGTCTCGTCTCCCTGCTCCTCCTCCAGAGATCGGTCCTGCGTCTGTGATGGTCGGGAATCTGGTGTCGGGGAAGAGGATCGCCCAGGCCAGCGGCAGGGATCTGGGTCAGATCGAAGACAATGACCAGGCAAGGAAGGTGTGTGTGAGAGGGGGGTCTGCTGGTTTTCTGCATCATCGCCATCGTCATAAACATTACACACACAAAGTACACATGATTAGGCATCTGGCTTCATTTCATGTCTTACTCCATTATGACTTATTCTCATTAATAACTCACTCAACAGAAAGTGTTCTACCTTCAGTGCTGATAAAGTGTTAATGGTACCTTAATGGAGTCCTTGTCTGCTGTGTAAAGCACTATAAACAACAACTGTGCTCTCGCCTGATTTAATTGGTCTAATTAACTTAGTTGTGCTAGTTTCTGAAGTTTACTGAGTTATATTGAGTTATCTTTACCTTCGGCCAACAGACTGAGGAGTATGTTTGTGCATACTTGTTTCAATTTAATAATTCATGGCTTGTTTTTTGAAGTACAGAACACTTTGCATTGGCAAAGCCTCGCAGTGCCCCGTGGGACTATTAATGTTTAACTCTGCTTGTGTTGTGATTGTTATTTCAGTCATTCCAGTTATTTTGTTGAGGCTGCACGATGTGGTTTCCAATGTTTGTGTGGCTGAGAAAAATGTTAAGGTTTAGCTGTTGTTGGCCACCATTACTGAGACTCCTGCAGCGCTGAATAACTCCCGGTGAGTGTTCATGTTCCGGGTCGGTGCCCAAATGGTAATAAAAGCAGCGTTCCTTTAACGCTGCACAGATGTACGGCTGAGGCTTGTCCGGCTGTGCTGGCTCTGCGTCGTTGCGCTCGTGTCTCTTGAGTTTTGTGCTTGGCACAGCCGCACCTAAAGCAGAAAGGACGCTCTACTGAGGATGCTAATGTTCACATTTTGAACTGAAAGTTAGATGGTTTAGAAGTAAAGGGGGCCCTCTGTCTTTACTGTGGATGACCATTATTGAACAGAGGCAGCGGCTTATGACACCAGCTTCCAGCCAACTACAGTGCAGTCCTGAGATCCCTGCCCAGTCCTTTCAACTCCCACCCCCACACACCTTAGGTCATGGAGGGAGTGGGTGTCACGAAGGATCCACACTGTTGGTCCTGTGGGTAATTAAATGCCTCGATTCACACCTTGGCTCATGTGATACTTTCAGCTACTTTTATGGTTCTTTCCAGATTAAATCCGAAGTTGGAATTTCCACATTCCCAGCAGAGTTATTATAGTTTTATTTATTCAGTTGTTTTTAATTTAATCCACTCAGTTTCCACAGTGAATCGTATTTAGTTTTTGTTCGTTTCAGTGTTAGTTTAAGTCTTTTTAATTATTATTAATAGCAATACTAATAATGCTTTTTATATGTGGGCATCTTTCTAAAACCCAAGATCACCGTACGAAGCATAAAAGACGAACAGTAAAAAGGATTTTTTTTAAAAACAGCATTAGACAATAATTCAGTAAAAGCTGGTATGAAGAGATGGGTTTTTTAGGTTTGAGTTGAATTAGGGAAGAGAGCCTGTATTCCTTATGTCGGAAGTGAATTTCGGAGCTGGGTGGCAGAACGGCTGAAAGCTCTGTTCCCCATAGTGGTGAGACGGGGCGGGGGGACAATAAGGTGAGCGGCAGATGAAGACCTAAGGGGGCGAGAGGGAGTAGTAGTGTGGGGTCAATCGCACAGGTAGGGAGGGGCCAATTTACAGATACGTTTAAATGTGGGAAACAATATTTTAAAATATTTTAAATTACTGTACAGAGGCCAAGATTTAGGAAAACTAGTACAGGTATTACAGTAAAAACACAACTCTCATAGTGTTTCATAGTAATGTAGACGTCCAGAGTGTCAATAAAATCTTTCAATGACTCATCAGGCAAGTTGGGAAAAAAAAACCTTGCTAAGGAGTAAAATAAGTCATGTTTTTCTCTTCCAACTTTAGCATCAGCACCACACTTATAGGGAATCCCCCACTTGTAGTTAAAAACCCGAGACTCTACATGAACAGCTGAAGAAGCCTCTTGGATGAGAGGAGAACTGTCCTCATGAACAAAAGGAAGTCCGTTTGCACTCAGGTTATATAAAGTGCATTTAACTGTTTTACTTTGGCATACGACATTAAGTCCATGTTAGTCATTCTCACTGAATAACTAGTTAGTAAAACTCAGCGTGTTTAAGTTGACTTTGCTTTTTTAATTTAATTTATTATTAAGAAAAGCCAAATTTTTTATTAACAAAAGCAAACATAAGTTTATTTATCGTCTTTTTTTTCCTGAAAGCTGAAGCATCCTTATTGGAGTACAAAAAAAACCTTCCTCAATATTATGCAAGAACAGAAAGCGGGCAGTATGCACAAAAGTAAATAAGGAGACCAAAAGAAAACACAGATGAGACTAAATGAAGAGTGATTTAAATACACAGTAGAGAAACAGAGAGATTTGGAGTGATGAATAGCAGGAGGTGGTGTGCGTTACTGACAGAAGTGATTTTCCTCCCGTCTCTCGTGCTGAAAATGTCATCAGTCAGGCAGCCGGCAGCAGAGAGCGCACACTCTGTGGACTCTGATGAAAAGAGACAGGCCCTAAATAATAACAACCACCACCTCCGCCGCAGCACGCTGGGAGGCTGCTGCAGCCTCAGCCTCGCTCTCAACATGCTGCATGTTTGTTTGGATGCCGGCAAACAGATGAGATGTCTCCTGCAGTGGTGTGTAGATACAGCTGTATGCAAAGGTTACGGCACCTATCGACGACTGTCGAGGTGAAAAGAAGTGAAGCCGACATTAAAAATGCAAGCTTTTCTTTTTGTTTCTTCACTGCACAGTTGTTGCACAGGAATTATGGCATATGCACAAGTTTGGGGGTTAAACCGAGAAGACCACAGCTAAGCTAACTACAGGTGTCCATACGCAGGAGGAGCACCAGCATAGAGGCTTTTTCTACAGATATGAAAACAGGAGTGCCTTCCTGGTTGGTTATTGCTGGATATTGAGGAACTATCCAAAATGCCCAATCCAAATTCCCAGACTGCAACTACAATTCTGACGATATTTTGAGTCTGACTACAGAAATCGATCTGTTTAAAAACTGAGTAAAAACACAACATGTATTATTGTTGAAATAATTTTCAGATTTCTGTTCTGCCACTTAGAAAATTCAGCTAAAATAAGACAGTTCACAAAGTAATGACAAATAAAACTCCCAGTAGTGATGATCCACTCAGACTGGGACACAAACTGTGTTTACTGAGGCTCGGATCGACTGCAGAATTATCCAGGAACGGGTTACATATTTGCTTTAAATGCTTTGATTGATGTTTTGAAGGCAAGTTTAATTTGAAGAGTGTTTGGGTTTTTGTTTTTACTGTGAAAATGCTGAAGCGTGCTGCAGGTGACGCCATCTTTGCTCTGACTTCTGAGTCTGAGTGTTAACTGAATATAGAGAAGGATGAGGACGTAGGGTTCGTGTTTACTGCCGCTGCTGCTTTGCCTCATCATCACCGTGTTTATTGGGACATTTGTTGACCGATCTGCTCATTCATTCATCACTCCACTTTTCCCCACTTCCTCCCTCCATGTCCATCCCACTGGAAACCAGGCCCTCTGTGTGAATGAGCTAAAACAACCCCAGCTTCCTGTATTTATTGAAATGTTTTCTGTGTAACCGCATAGAGAGTAAAATATGATTTACTACGAGTGTCTTCTCACATTCCTCCTTCTAATAACGTTGATTTGCCCAGAGATGGTTGACTGAGCACTAAACGCTCACACTGGGATGAGCTCAGCCTCTGCAGGCAGGAGTTTTGACTGCTTGTCTCATGACTTCATGGAAAATTATTGTTTCATTATTTCCATGAAGCAGCATGAAAAAAACAAACTGTAACTTGCGGAAGAGGATTAGGGCCACTGGGGAAAATATGATTTTTTTTCTTTTCCAGAATTCTGAGATTAAATCTCAAAATCTTTCATCTCAAAAAAAGTCAGAATTCTGAGAAAAAAGTCAGAATTCTATCAGCGAATTTCAAGTGTTTGTATTTTTCTAATAACCCAGGCTTCTTTTTGCAGACCTTATACAATCAAAGTGAATAAAATCTGTGGCAGATGCTGATTTCAGAGTAGCATTCACACATACAACGGTCACCAGAATGCAGAAATGTCCAAAATGGAACTTTTATTTCCAGGTTCTAATGCCAATTTTTTTTTTTTTTTTAAATAATAACTCTGGAATTGAAAACTCTGAATATGACAGATTAATAACACGACGGGCTTGTTTTGAATGCTGTGCGTACACTGTACACATGTTAGCCACATCATTAAAAACACCTGCCTGATATTGTGTAAGTCCCCACTGTGCTGTGAAACACCTTTTACCCTTCAGGGAATGGATGTGGGTCCGCTGGCTCTGTCCTGTGTTGTGTGACTGGGACACTGGCAGCAGGTCCTTTGGCTCCTGTGGATTTGGGGGACGAAGCTCTGTGGATCAAACTCTCTGGCACATCCCCCAGATGCCTCTGATGTTTTGGGATTTTAGGGTTCGGCGGTCAGGGTAACACCTTGTCTGACTGCCTGGTATATAGCCAATGCCGGTGGTAAATGTGCAAAGATACATCCTCATAAAATCTTATATAACAGAACCCAAAGTTTTAATATTGTGGCTGATTCACTCTAACGAATATTTGTTTTGCTGTTTGAGGCCTTGATCCTGCCTGAAGGTCTTTGCATCTTCACCACAAAATAATCCCTTGGCATTAAATTCAACATAGCTAAAAGAGGAAAAATGTAAGATCTCACTTCAGATATTACACCAAGTGCTATGATGTGACTGTACAAACAGCTTCGTATTCAGCGCAGTTCAACAGATGCCATTAGAATGGTTTAGCAGTTTCCTTTATCCAAATGTAGGCGATGTAATACCTGCCAGGTGGCTGCTGTATCGTGTTTCATTGAAGCGATTGTCCTCTCTGATAACGACATCAGATACAACCCAGCAACTCAGTGTTTTAGCCCAAGAATTCAGCAACCTCGCTCACACGCTGATAAAATTCTACAATATGAGACCAGATTTGTATCTGCAGAAAGGAGCTCTTTGTGTCGCTGTTTAGCATGCCAGCCCTCTCTCACAGATAACATGAGCTTTATCTGCAGGCAGGTTCCAGTTTTTTCCAGGCTTCGGGTTTAACTGCGGGCCAAAGCATCTTTTACAAACTGCAACAAACAACTTTACCCTCCTCCTGAAGGTTAAGCACAAAGCCCGCTTGTGTAAATCGTACAATTGGAAGCCCCTTTGTTAATACATGTGCAGCCACGGAGCTGCAAGGTGTTTAGGACATTTCACCACGCAGCAGATGGTAACGTATGAGGGAGCTGGAACAGAAGCAAACTCTAATTTGCTGTTATGAAAGTTTTATGAAAGCTCAGAGCTGAGCCCACAAGCAGCTGAGTGATGTTTTCATCAGAGCAGAGAGACCTCCTTTAAATCTTTGCACCCCCCGAGGTTTGCCATGCGTGAAGCTGGTGGCGAGCAGATGACGCAGTCTTTCGTCAGCCGGACTCCGAGGGTTATAACATGGAAACTGGAAACTTGGAGCTGAGCGATGGTTTCAGCAGGAGAACGCTGTGGGTTGTACCGCAGTGTATGAAGAGTCATTTAAATTAACAGTTATGATAAGTGAGGCATTAATCTGCTCACAGCTTACATTAAAACCCACAAGAAAGCAGCATTAATCACACACAGGGATTTTACTTTCACAAACGGGATACATTTTACTGTTATTCAAAAGAATTCATCATGCAGTAAAGATTTATGCCTGCAGATTTACTTTAACAACCTTTGCTCGAGCAAACACGCTGAGATAAACCCACTGAGGTTTAACTCTGAGGTTTATCAGAGGACAGACGCCTTTAGGAGTCGGTGGTGACCAGACCTGCACTCAAAGTGAACATCTGTTAGTTTGGACGATTGACTGATAGCACTGTTGCTTTTTTTTTTTTCATATATCTATAGATTCTATAGACATTCTAATAGATGGGCAGCACGGCGGTGTCGTGGTTAGCACTGGGTTTGATGCACCATCTGGCCTTTCTGTGTGGTTTGCGTGTTTGCCCCGTGTCTCTCCGGGTACTCCAGCTTCCTCCCACAGGCAAAAGACATGCAATTAGTGGGGTTAGGTTAACTGGTGATTCTAAATTGGCCATAGGTGTGAGTGTGAATGGTCTCTGTGTTAGCCTGAAAACACCCCACCTCTCGCCCTGTAGCAGGTGGGCGGGGCTCCAGCCCCCACCCCGCCTCCCTGAATTGGCCAAGCAGAAGAGAATTGATGGGTGGATAACTGTTATCAGGATTATTTTATTGATTGATTTATTTTTGGACTATAATAACGATTGCTGGACACAAAAATCATCAGTTAAAATATTCAGTTTTGTCTGTGGTCAGCATAACTGTTAAGATGTTGATTCAAATTTGAAACATTTGCATTAGTCAGGTTGAATTTTTGCCACTAATTATTACAAATTTAAAAACTTTGTTGCTATCATAAAGGTTGCTGGCATTATTAAAAATGGCCTAATTTCTGATGTATGTCGATATAATAAAGTGCTTTTCTTTGAGCTGGTGCACAGCTTTGAAGTTATAATTAAAGATTATACAGACTTTGCAATGATTATTCTAATTTGCTAAGCAGAAAGGTGGGAGAGATCCTTTGGCTAAGAGAAGGTAAAGAGACAACCAGTACAGCAGTTTAGTAGCTTTGTTACACCCTCTGGATTGTCCGCTCTGGTTAGTTTCAATCAATAATCATCTGCTCCAATCACCACCTGATTAGGCTTAAAAAAAAACGTCTTCCTCCAACTGTCTCTCTCTCTCTCTCTCTCTCTCTCTGAGACAGCAGGTTCATCATTAGAGTCTCCAGAGAGCAAAATATGTATTACTTTTAATTCACTGGTCCTAATAAATATCAAATGTGGCTGATCTATTTTGTATTTAGGGTTGAAACAGAGTGGGGCTCATCCGGGATTTGGATCTCAGTGTCTCTGAAATCTGACCAGAATGCTTCTCCTTTATTTCAGTGCGTGTAGTATTCTTTCCCCACAACTGAAATAGTGTCCACGAGCAAACCTCTGTTGCTTCTATCGATGAGAAAAACCTCATCTCTTCTTCTGCAGCTGGAGGAGCAACAGTTCACATACTGTCGAGGCTTCTGTAGCAGTGTAATTCAGTGTTGTGTAGCTGGTCCTAGTCGGTGAAATTTGCAGTACAGATCAAGCGCACCCGGCCTTTTCCCAGATGTGACGGACACGGTGCGGTGCAGAGGTTCATTTGTTTTACGGTCGAAGGATTAAGAGTCTGAAAGCCAAATTCTCATCTGTCACCAAAGCGTCTGGCAGCATGAACACACACACAGATACACACACACATGTAAAATGATGTTCTCTGGCAGTGCAAAGCTCAACAGGCATGACTTTCACTCCAGCAGCAAATCTTGAAAAATTCATGAGCCCAGAAACAAGCTCGCCCTGTCTCGATGCGTTCTCTCCTCCCAGCTCTAATTTCCATCACGCTCGCTTTTTGTCTCTGTTTTTGTGAAGAATGAAGATCTGTTGCCTTTCCACTAACATTGCTCTCCTTCCTCCTTATTTCTCTGACAAATTAAGTGCATCACCTTAATTTCCCTGCACGCTGTCGAGTCACTGAGCTGCCAAGATCTCATTTTATCAGGATACTTCATCAGCATTCGGTCTGCATCTCAGCAGAGCTCCAAGGCTGTAAAACATATTGAAAGCAGAGTTTTTGCCATTATTGGTTGCCAAAATGAGTCACGTCACAGGGCTCGTTTCTAAGAAATCGTGCTCGGATGATAAACTGTGGTGATATTTTAGCTGTAAAAATGCTGCCATTTAAAGAATTTACTGGTGGTGATAACTGAGAAAAGTCCCTGGGATCTCCCGTTTTATTCACGGGCATTTTCATGCACATTGTAAGATGTTCGAGTCAGCTGATCACCTGTTCATGAGTTGAGATTTAGACAGTTTTGCAGCTGACTTTGGCTGTATGTATGTATCAACTTGAGTCACAAGCCTTTTTGAATTCAGGTATTCTGTTGCATTTTTAAAGCATCGATCCTTCAAGCTGGAGGTCAGACTGGGGTACATTCAGAGTTGCTAGTAAATTAAATATTGTCTTAAAAAAGACATGCAGTGAGTTTCCATTGATAAAAAAACATGCATTTGCCAGACTTTTAACATATGTAACGACTTGATAGACGACTTGATAATATATGTGTATGCCAGATGTTTTAAAACAAGTGATGCAAGAGGTCGTCTGTCTAAACCTGGACTGCACATGGCATGTTGGGTTTGGATCTGTTGTTGCGGAGCTGCTCTCCATTCCTGAATAAATACAACTCGCAGTTATGCAGTGGTCATTAGTTTGGCTGTCTCTGATGAAGTATGTACCAGACATGTTCAGTGGGGGGCGTATTGGGACTGAGGACAGGCCATGTGGAGTTTTTCCTTCCTGCTTTTGCCAGGTGCTTGCTAGTAGAGGATTGTGTGATTGGAGGGGATTTCCCTCTAATATTGTAGGTCTGTACCTTCACACTGTTGTTGGGATTTGGCACTGTGTAAATAACATTTACTTGAAATGAACTGAAACAGCTGCGAGACCCGGGTGCTTCCATCCCAGTGTCTCTGTCCAGTCATTTCCACCAAGAGCCATCAGAGGTGGTTCTCTTAAGCTTGCAGCAACAGCTCTGATACTTCTGCCAGCATCCAGCACGCCAGCAGCCCAACCCCGGTCACCTTCAGCACAGACGAGTTGAGCTTAAACTGTTTTTGTTGTGCGACCGCTGGCGTATGAATGTGTTTGTGTTCGTTAAACAAATGACCGATCGTAATGTGACTAAAACCGTGAAGTGGAACCGGAACTGACACAATGTTTTTGGGTTTCAAAGAGACTAGAATGATTACTTAAATCCATTTCTTAGATTAAAAATTCCTAAAGAGTGTCGAGTGCTGCTCTGCTGGATATTTCATGGTTATTATTTATGGTTGTAATATATAATCTCATTCTTTTCACTGCTTGTGTCTTTTAGTTCCTCTTCCTGTCTGAGGTGTTACAATGGAGAGCCCAGACCACTCCAGACCACGTCCTGTACACACTCCTCAACTCCAGGGTGAGTCCTCACAGTATAAACACACACACGCACACACAGTGTAGGAGATGATATTGATTTAATAGTTTTTGATATCTTACCAAAAATTAGTATAATAAGGTCAGCGGGGATGTTCAGCAAAGGCTTTTCCTTCTTAATCTTGGCAGACACAGTTTCATAGTTTGTTTAAATAATAATATTTTAAAACTTTAAAATATTCAATCTGCATTAATCTGTTCTTTACCTCAGAGGTTTGCTTTAAAGCGTGATATGAAATGATACATTATGATATAAAACTCCTAAATAATCTAGAAAATGAGCTGAAATATATGTAAATAGTGTATGTATTACATGGGAAGGGGCTTTAAAAGGAATAAGTTCGGCTGTTTGAATCCGTGCGTGTGCTTTTAAAGGGAGGCAGAGATGAAAAGAAGATGCAGGTCTTTCTTTTTGCTCTGTGTTGCAGTGTTGGCTGAAGAAAAGGAATCAGGGCTGGGAGGTGTTCGCCTGTTAGTTTGCATAATGGCAATATGATCCGCTGGTTTGTTTACAGCTGTTCACCGCTGAGATGCTGCAACGGAAAATGTGACATGACACTTACTGATGCACACTGCTGATTGAATGTGTCAATCTTCTGTGTGTGTGTGTGTGTGTGTATGTCCTCCCCCCAGGGTACGATAGCCAGCTCTCTGACTTGTGTTCAGCTGCACAAGAGAGCAGAGAAGATCGCCGCCATGCTGGCTGAACGGGGCCACCTGCAGGATGGAGACCACGTTGCACTGGTCTACCCTCCAGGTAAACACTGACAGCGGGTCAGCTTGCTGTACTCGTGTCTCTGCAGTGACACTGCTGGATGAAATCCCTTGAATTTTCAAAATAAAAGCTGATCTGAACCAGGAACAAAACAACTATGAAACAGCTTGGTGTCCTGATTAATATTCATGAACTACGTGGACAGATGTACCTGGATACAGAGCCAGGCACAAACGCAGGTGTTGTTACACAACATGAGCGATTTGAGCCCCGACCTTCTGTGACGAATATTTTGGGTAAATGAACAAATCGACGCAGACAGTCTCCAACAACCTTTCAGAGAACTGAAAGCTGCACATTAATAATTTTAGTTTAGAACATTTTATTTTTTTATTTAAAACAATTAAAAATTTGAATTAATAACAGAAAAAAAATACCAAAAAGAATAATTTAGACCAGAGTATATATAAATGTTTATGTTGTTCTATAACAGAAATTCTCATTTGGAATCTCTTTTTTGTTTTTAATGATAAATGAGTGTCTCTTAGTTTTAAAATCAAACCTTGAGAGAATTTTCCAAAAGAATCTGACAGTTTTTTATTAAATATTAAATAAGACAATAATGAGATCCAGTATAATGTCAGCACAAGGTTTAAAACCATAATGGTCCAATTTTAAAAACTGATGAATAACTAAGAAATTAATATAAATGCAATTACTGGGCACGAATAACTCCACGTAGACTGTAACCAGCATTAATTTCCTTTACTTAAGTACAAAAAATTTAAGATTTCAAAGTGTAAAATTATCTGATGCTGAAAGTTGTGCATTGGCAGAAAGTATTAGAATAAAAAGACTACCTGCATCAAATTGCCCCCTGTGCATTATATCTTACAATTGTTATTACTCAAATTTTATTCATCACATTTACAACCAGGACCCTTACTGGATACCACCCCCAGGCGGGAATTGAACTTGCGACTCCCACTCCAAAGGTGTGTGGTCTTACCACTATGCTACCCAGCTGCTCGTGCGCTAATTCAGCAGCCCATTTTTTATTAATTGATTGTGAAACATTTGAAAACAATGCGTGTTTGATTTACCCACAAGCCGAAGTTACACTTCCACAGTGCTTCTTTGACTAACATTCTGATGGATGATGGGAAATAATAATTATTTGGGCATCGGGGAGGAACCGTCATTGCAACGATGAAAATAAACATAACAAATAAAAGTAAAACACTCGGGGGTTTTGAGTATATAATGTTATTATAATGTAGTTGAGTGCCCTATATGAAGAAAATGAAAGGATGCATGAAGTTTCTAGAGAACGATTTGTACTAAAATGTGACTTTTTTAACGATCCTTTAAATTGTTGACGTGTAAACAAGGACAAACTTGGGATGTTTTAAAATGAGGAAGGAAGGACGCAGTAAACCTGTTCAGTGAGTTCGGTTAGATCGAAGAGAGCGCCGCGGGGAAAAACAAGGAGGACGCAGGAAGTGTAATTACCCTCTGAGACACAGAGCGTCGTGTCCATCACAGTAGGACAGACGCAGCCGTGCAGGAAAAACAACCCGACACAAGCAGATTTTCTTAAAGCTGCATTCAATTAACACCCCCAAGGGTCCTTCGCTCAGTGTACATCATCCTTAATACCTGTAACTTATTTATGTCTTCCAAATTCTCCCCTCTCTTTCTCCCAACCCTTCTTTCTCTTCCAATTCATCCCCTCTTATTTCTTCTCTTATCTCCCCTGTCCTCTCCCAGGAATCGACCTCATCGTGGCGTTTTATGGCTGCCTTTACGCCGGCTGTGTGCCAATCACGGTGCGGCCGCCTCACCCGCAAAACATCGCCACCACGCTGCCCACCGTCAAGATGATCGTGGAGGTAAAACAACACTGTGACGGCTGCCATCACTATTCTGTTTAAAGTATTTGAGAAAAACATAAATGATCATGTAGGTCAGCGCCCCCTCTTCACCTCACTTCCTGTTTTCTCAGCGGTCACATGAGGGAAAAGAAACCTTCAAAACATTTTTGATAATTTAGAATTTCATGGAAAATAATTTGACAGCTTACACAGTTTATTCTTAGCAGATGCAGGAATTTCTAAGAAAACCTGACACGTGGATGTAGAAGAGGGTATAAAATGATAAAAGAAACACGCGCATAAGTAAAGGTCAAATTACCTACAAATCTACTTTTCTGTGTCTGTAAATATAAAAGATATTGATTTCTTAGATGATGTAGTCACAATAACGTAAAACTGAAAACTTTTAATATTTACTATATTTATTCCTGAGATTCTCTCTGCAGAATTTTAGGCCCTTAAAAACATGAAATTCTGGGAAAGCTGCCCTGTTTTACTTTGAAAAGCCCAGGAACACATTTCAGGCGGGACAGACAGAACTTGAAAGTCGTAACATAGACTTAATGTCAACAACATACTTGTAACGTAGACGTAATTTGTTGAATTTGAGTGTTATAAAAATGATTCCCAAAAGCTACATAGACATTGATAATCCTGGTGCCTTTGGCAGTTTATATTCCAGGTTTCATCAGATTGAATGACATGTTTAGGAGGAGTTAGGGGACAGACATGCATACATACACTGTGGTCATTATAATAAGATTATTATTATTAAACAGCCAAAAAAAAGTGAACGGATGAATCAGTGTGAATAACGGGAGGTGAAGCTGAGCTGAGGAGCTGCAGCTCTGATTCAGAGCGATTATTTCTCCACACTGTTGGAGTTGTTCAGTTACTGCTGATCTGTTTTTTATGAATGATTTGTGCGCACTAAATCGTGCAGGTCAGCCGGTCGGTGTGTGTGATGACCACGCAGGTCATCTCTAAACTGCTGAGGTCCAAAGAAGCCTCGGCGGCCGTGGATGTCCGGACCTGGCCTCCTGTCATGGACACAGGTAGGCAATGGGGTTTTTTTTATGAGGGCACCCTGTAAGTGATTAAACACAGTTTATTGATCTATGGGAATAAAAAAAAAACAGTGACTGAGTAATAAAAATAACACTAAGCTGTTTATTTTATAATTAATCAGCTCTGACGTGATAAAACTGTTTCCTTTAGACGATTTGCCAAAGAAGAAACCTCCTCTGCTGTATAAACCATCCAACCCCGACACCCTGGCCTACCTGGACTTCAGTGTCTCCACCACCGGCATGCTCGCTGGAGTCAAAGTAAACACACTCTCTGACACTCGTGCTTGGACACACACACACACACACACACACACTACACCAAAGTACAGCTTGGTGATAAGCATATTTAATGTTGTTTATCCACGTTAGCAGCATAGCTCTAGCTGTTCCCAGCAGACGTGGCTGACAGTAAAACTGGTTGCAGGAGGAGGTCACGATAAAGTGGACAGATGTTGAACAGAGGTCCAGATAAACAGTCTCTTACAGAGCGTGAAGGACTCGTCGTGTTACTGCAGTGAAGAAAACAAATTCAGTTCAGTTCAATTTAATTCAGTTTAATGTATAAAGCACCAAATCACAACAGCAGTTGCTTAAAGGCACTTTATATTGTACTGTAAAGACTCTACAATAATACAACCCCCCTATGAGCAAGTGCTTTGGTGACAGTGGGAAGGAAAAACTCCCTTTTAATAGGAAGAAACCTCCAGCAGAACCAGGCTTAAGTAGGGGCAACTATGATTGGCTGGGGTGAGGGGCGGGAGATGAGAAAAAACACACAGTGTGGAGAAGAGCCAGAGATGAGTGTCAAAACAGAGACTTTTATTTTGAAACTGTTCTTCTGTCAAGGAAAGATTTTTACTCAGTTATTATTCATGTGGTGCTCAAGAAAAACTTCAAACAAGAGGAAGTGCTGACGTGTTTTTGTGCAGTGGAGCCTGGGAGTCTGACTGTTCGAGGAGAGCAGATAGATGGTGGTGACATTTTAAAGATTAAAGTGATTATTGAGTCGCGCTGCAGTAAAACAAACCTCCATCCTGTGCTCAGCTCATTGCTGCTATTCATCTGGTGTGTGTGTCTGAGTGAAAGTGAAGTGAATTCATTTTCCTGATTGGTTTCTAATCTGCCTGCGGATGCTCACAGAGAGAGAGAACGTAAACTTAAAAATCTGTTTCCATAAAATCGAAAGAAGCAAAAGCAGTACAAGAAATTATGTTGTAAACTTTTCATCTCCTAAAGTTTTGCTGATAAAAAAAAATATCAGAAAATGTCACCAGCTAACAGAATCATTTAATTAGACAGCTATTCGTGATAAGATAGTCCAGATAACATCCACAGTCCCAGCTGAGAAATATAAACCTCTCCAGCTTGTCCTGGGTTTTAACCCGAGGACTCCTGCTAGCGGGACATGCCTGAAACAGTTCATGCAGGGGGGCTCCTAATCAGAGGTCTGAACCCTCCTCAAGCGGCTTCTTCCGATCATTACACTAGAGGCGAGGCAAGGAACATATTTCATCTATCTATTGATACGTGTTTATGAGGATATGACACAAAATGTCAAATTTTGCTCTCTTGCTGTGGTAAAGAAATAAAGAAATTCATGCATCCAGATCCTGATTATCTCCAAAAGGTAATGAATCCTACTGACCTCCATGGTGGAGGTAAGCTTGATTCTCCCCAAATCATCAACACAGCTGAAGTAACGAGGGACACTGCTGACCCACAGCAGCTATATTTTTGGACAAGTACTCACACATCTTCATTAGTTTGCCCAAGGACACTTGGTCATGCAGACTAGAGGATCCAGGCATCAAACTACCAACCTTCCTACCTAAAACCAAACCTCCCCTTCTTACTTTCACACAACTTCACATGGTGCGATCTCACGTGTCTTTGTTTCATTTCTGCTCATTGTTTTGTGCTCAGTTTGCCACAAAATGCTAATTCTCACATTGTTCACACCATCTGTGTGTGTATGTAAAACACACACACATACAAAAGCTCCATTAATGAATTCTTTGAGAAAAACACACTAATCAGAATGACAAAAAGAGGAAAAGCAGGACAGGAGGAAACAATGCCAGCGTATTTTCTCGTGTGCTGCTAAATTGCCCGTCCATTATGTTTAACCACTGTGCTTAATGAGCAAATCAGTCAAAGCCGGGATGTTAACAATGCAACTGGTGCCGAGACACAATGGGCGCAAACAAGACCGCCGGTTCACGTGGCCACTGCTGCCTCCAGACTGTTGTTATGCTAATTAATTCACTTTTAGTTCATTAATCATTTTTATCTCAACCAGTGAAAGAGGTGTGACTTCATCCTTTGGATTTTCTTTGCACCAAGCTGAAAAAAAACCCAGCTGATTTTCAGTTTTGCTTGGAAAACATCCCAGCACCACATAGACGATCTCCACAGGTCTCCACTGACTGAAACAAATATACAGCACAGAGTTTTCAAGCCTACTTTCACAATTTTTTTAGTAAAAACTGCACCGACAAGAAGAAGAAATCCATGCTCTAGATTTTAACATGAGATTTTCTTTGTCCGTCTCCTGCAGATGTCTCACACAGCCACCAGTGCCTTCTGCCGCTCCATCAAGCTGCAGTGTGAGCTTTACCCGTCCAGAGAGGTCGCCATCTGCTTGGACCCGTACTGCGGCCTGGGCTTTGTCCTCTGGTGCCTTTGCAGGTCGGGAATCGTAGTTCTTAGTTCTTCTTTTGAGCTGAAATGGAAGTTTTTAGCATTTCTTACTTTTAATGTTCCTGTTTGAGGTTTTTATTTGACAAAGTTGTTTCTGTTTTCTCTGCTCTTTAAGTTTCAGTTATAATAAATAAAAACTAGTTTGTGTTTTCCTTTGTATTCATGACTGACATGTTTGTAGATCTTTAATCATGTAACTGTGCAGTCTCGCCGTACTCAACGCTCTCCTCTTTGCAGTGTGTACTCAGGTCACCAGTCCATCCTGATCCCTCCGTCCGAGCTGGAAGTGAACCCGGCTCTCTGGCTGTCAGCCGTCAGTCAGTACAAAGTTCGCGACACCTTCTGCTCCTACAGCGTCATGGAGCTCTGCACCAAAGGCCTTGGCCTGCAGACGGACTCACTGAAGGTAAAGCGGGGCGGGCGGGCGGCTCCATCTCACGGAAACCTTGGTTGAATTTAACAACAGACAAACCTTCTGACTCTGTGAAATCCTTTCTGTCCCATCAGGCTCGAGGGCTGGACTTGTCTCGCGTGAGGACCTGCGTGGTTGTAGCAGAGGAGCGCCCCAGGATAGCCCTGACGCAGTCCTTCTCCAAACTCTTCAAGGACCTGGGACTCCACCCCCGGGCCGTCAGCACCTCCTTCGGCTGCAGGGTCAACCTGGCAATCTGCCTGCAGGTCTGTCCGATTTTCTGCTTCTGCTTTGCCTTCGGACATTTCTTGGTGTCACGTTTAAGAACCTAACTGTTTTTTTTTCTAGGACAGGCTTGTTATCAGCTTTTGTGCTCGATATTTGGTATTTTGACCTCAACAAAGAATTGCAGAAAGCACCTATAACCCTCACTGTGGCAGACTCTGGTGTGTGAGCGCTGGCATCTGCAGTTTGGGTACATGTGAAACAAGTTGCTCATTAACAAAAACTAAGTTCTGTCTGATACAAACGGGGACACAAACATGTGAAAACTCCAATGTTAGAAGTTTGTAACTAAGAAAGGAACATTTACATCATCTTCATCACATGAGTGAGGTATGTGCAGATGAAACTTTAGTATTTTCACATATCAGCCTGAGATTTTGCAGAGTTGTGGGTATCAGAGAATTTATCCTTTTATATTTAATGACACAAGGGTATTCTTGCGTTTAAGCCATTAACCACAGTTCTCTGATCCCTACATCAGAAATTATTATGCATTAAGTAGAAAAGTGTGAAACTGGGTGGACCCCCAATATCTGTTCCAACGACATTAACTCTGTCATACTCGGATGAACACGAGGGAGATTCAACTTAATAGCAGATAAATCACATTAAACCGAGGCTGTGGTTATATCTGCGTCTACTTTAATCCATGAGGTACAAGAAGGGATTTGGTCCGTTATTCAGATCAGCAGATGGTCGTCACTGTCAGTCCATCATAAGTGCGTGTCTGGATGTGGTACACCTTGGGAGGCTGGAATAGGTGAAATGTTGAACTGTTTGAGGACAACAGATGGCTCCAAGCAACAGTGACCACAACAGTACAAAGAATAAGTGTTTGTATGAGTCCAGCTAGAAGTAACACAGCAGACGTGCGTCACCGTGGTACAACCCACGGTTGATATCTTAAAGAAGATTTATTCCAAAGATGTCAAAGAATATTTGTGGTGCTTTGCATAGCTCATAGACACGTGAAAAACAGCAAAGGATAGAATTTGAAAAAGAACAAAACATATGGAATGGAATATAAGCATTGCGTTCTTTTCCAGTCTGAGGTGTTCTCATATTATTCCCCTGCCACTGTGTGGAACAGCAGCTCTTCTTCTCAATGGAGGGTACTGCCCCTTGTGGCTGCTGCCGTAGTGTAGATCAGCTGGTTAGTAGGTATTGTCCGTAACCTTTCCAGCTGTAACTCAAGGATCCTTCTTCCATGGTACCCAATCTTGGGTGGGGGTGATGATATCTTCCCCCTGACCTGTCGTCCTGGCTCCCCCTTGCCGTAGCATGTGTGTTGTACCCCTTTTGTTGGGTATCAAAGATTTCATTTAACCCCGTCTGCTGGGGTTACTTGTGTAGTAGCATTCCAACAGCGCCCTATTTTCATCTATTGCCCACCGATGCCTTCTTGTTCCAGTAGCCACTTCATCAGGGTGCCCTGGTTCCTCAACACCTGACACGAACCTTGTTGATCCAGGCTACTTATACTTCAGGTAGACATGGGGGGGGTCTAGCCTAGGACCCTTACTGGATACAGACACCCCAGGCGGGAATTTGAACTTGCGTCTCCCGCTCCAAAGGCGTGTAGTCTTAACACTACGCTATCCAGCTGCACGAATAGCAGCTATATATAGATATATCTATAGATATATATTTCAACTTGTGCACCTTATTCTTGTTTTTTCGAAACAGGACATTCATGTTCATCATGAGTGGATGTAAATGTCGGACCACAATTTCATGTCCGTACTGCACGCAAGCAGATGAGATGAAAAATTTTATTTTTTACAAAGTGTGAAAGATGTCGAGCAGCTCTCACAGGTTCTCACAGCAGTTCTTTTGTGCTCTGTTTTTCTGTTGTTTCTTCGAGGTCTGCTGGGTAAACACTGAGAACAAGCTGAAGATGTTTGATTTCCCCACAATAAAAGATCACAGATATCCAGCCTTAAACGAGTTTTTAACAGTCAGCAAATCTAGCCATTCTCTGCTGAAGTGCAGTTTTGTTCACAGCTTCGTTCATCACTTGAAGGATTTCTGCAACTCCTGGGTAGCTGAAGCCTGTAAGAGTGTTTGACCGCAATGCAAGAACGTCTGAATGTGCCGTTTTTGCAGATGCGGGGCATTTGTCCAGAACAGTCAGAGAGTTGGACACTAAAAAACAAAATGCCCAAATTAAAGCCAGTGTCATTCTCTTCACCAGCAGAGCAGTTTTTCATTTCCTGTATGACTCAGATACAGGACCATCCTCCATTTCAAGCTGATCATTGCTTTTACATTACAGATATGATTTGCAGCTTTCAGCCACATCAGGTTTTAGGAATTAAATGAATTGATAGAAAAGTTATTATCCCTTTTCTTTATGAAATTAAAACCATTAACAATTTTACAGACTTACAGACATATGAATCTCTAATATAATTTAGCCTTTTAATCATCAGCGAGTTTGATTTGTAGCTGCACGACTCGCACGTTAGCACAGTCGTAACATTGAAATCAGACCGTCACACACTAACTTACTGTAAGCTTTAACTCTGTTTGGCAGCTTTAAATGAGCAGACTAACATTTGGCTGAAGACTCTTTTCTGTTCTTACTGTTTGTTTTGGTTCTCTGAGTTTTACCCTTTTGACATTTTTTTCTTACTTCCTTATTTATGCATAACCCCACCCACATTTCTCATACTTGGTTTTGTCTCCACCCTCCCTCCTTCTTTACTTCCTCTTCTACCCCTTCACTTTCCTCCTCCTCCTCCACCCCCTCTTTGCTGCTGTAGCCTCACAGGCTGGGAAAACTTGCCGACCAGGTAGGGAACCACCATCAACCTTCCCCGCCCAACAACGATAACCGCCACCATCACCACCCCACTGCCTGTCAGCACACCTCTCATCAGATGGCTTTAGATTGAAGTTTAAGAGACGCTTAGCTGGGTCTCACGGCAGTTAGTGAATATCAGGGACAATGGAGCAGCTTTACTCTGTGGATTTCCCCCATTGAGTATTTTGGAATGGCTGAACTTTGACATGAGAGGAGTGAATACACTTTCCAGGAGAAAAAAACTCCAAATGTGTAGACGTGTTACTCACAGCTGACACGTCTCCAGTTACATAAATACAGATAATTAACATCTGTTTTGTTCCCAGCCACACAGAGATCAAACAGCAGAACATTTGCAATATAATCCAGATAAGAATAGATTTTTTAAAAAGCAGCATAGCCACTCTGCTGTAACCCACAAATTTGTCAACTAGATCGTTGAGTTGGGCTTTTTTATTTTTTATGAGAAACTGGAGCTGGAGAGGAGCCTCAGACAAGAGTGACTTATCAATCACAAGGTAGCCGCGCCCTGCTTTTACTTTAAACGAGGCCATAATTTATAAAATCCTACACCAAAGAAAGCTAGTCATTAAGACCAAAGACTCATTAGGAAACTGTATTCCAGTGTAATCAGCAGATGAGCAGCGGGTGACTCCCCTCGTTTGTATTTGGAGTCACCCGCTCCCGCTTTCACTTCTCTTCTTCCGTCTATGCTTCTGTTCTGATTTGCATGTCTGGCTCGATTTTTCCTCAAAGAAACAAGCAAGCAAATCTTCCTTTATATACGATGCTTGATGGTGGAAGGTGGAAGTTCCACGTGCTGCAAAAAGCATAGAGGTTGTAGCCACAAAACTAAGTAAAGAGACAGATGTAAGCAAGTGAAAATATAAAACAGTTAAGGACAGCAATCACCATTTAAAAAAACAAAAAAACAAAATGGTAGTAAAGAATAATCAGATCTATAAGATTATTAAAACTGTAAAGTAGATAATAATTATAATTCAAAGCCATGAGACCAGTCAGTATATTAAAAATTCAAATTTTATTTTATTTATACAGCGCTAAATCACAACAACAGTCACCTCAAGGCGCTTTATATTTTAAGGTAGACCCTACAATAATACATACAGAGGAAAAACCCAACAATCATATGACCCCCTATGAGCAAGCACTTTGGCGACAGTGGGAAGGAAAAACTCCCTTTTAACAGGAAGAAACCTCTGGCAGAACCAGGCTCAGGGAGGGGCGGGGCCATCTGCTGCGACTGGTTGGGGTGAGAGAAGGAAGACAAAATGAAAATTGATAAAAGAAGGAGAAACAGGAATATCTACATCTAATGTCTACAGGAATAATTTCATTTAGTTTTAAATGCCAGTGACGGCGGTAGGTTTTGCATTGGTTACATGAAAAGTCAGACGTTGTAAAAATGAGCGTTGAAATTTTTAAATTTATTATTGTTTAAGTTAATGTAACTGACTGAGTACAAGTCAAGCGGAGGTTTAGTCTTAAATAAATAACAAGATTGATTCTACCTTAATTTGAAATGTTAATATTTTCTTTAATTATTAAATAAGCTTTTTTTTGCAGTCGTTTTGACAGCTTGGAAATTGATTTATTATTATTATGACCTGATGCTTTTAGCACCCTTCCCAGTGGCCCTGATCTCTTTACTCAGTTTTTGTGGAAATTATTTAAGTAAAATATTGAAATGAAAATACACATTGTGGTAAAACTCTGAGCTGAGCACAGTCTGATTTCACATAACCCTGTTCTAGGATGACTTTAGTGTTAAAAGTTCCAGGCTTTTGGTTTTGTTGCCTTCGTTATCAATAAGCTCGTTAGCCACAGCAGCTCAGTACTCTAGCCAACTCCCAGAAATCACGAATACGTGACGATGCAAGGATACATGTGCATGTGCCTCTCTGTGGTGTGACTGCACCAAAGGATGTTTGCTCTGCCTTTTCCAAACAAATTTCCCTTTGCCAATAAATCGCTGAATATTCTTGAAGCAGGTCGCTTCCTGAAATCACATCAGAGAGGGCGTTGTGTGTGTGGGCGTAAGACTCCCAGCATGCCACGGTGTGTCTGGTGGTGGGTTTTTAATCCCGGATTAATGGAGGGATGGATGGTGGAGGAAGAGAGAGGTCGGAGAGGGGGGGGGGGGGCCTTA
>VUQG01031382.1:0-10946 GCA_015106755.1 Etia nguti | reverse complement strand
CGATGGTTAGGGACAAATGCAATCACATGGCAGGATGCTGTAAACTGACCAAACTTCAGTCAGGAGAACAACTGAGAGAATCCATCCACAATACGAGGTTAGTTATTAATATACTGCTGCATGGGCTGGGCTGTAGTTACATCTAAGGTTTTAAAAACTGAGCTTTAAAATGAACAGTGATGATAAAAACTGAGAGAGGCCGACAGTGATCACTGACTTTTTTTGGGGCTTGTTCAGATTAAATAGAACAAAATACAAAGCATTAAAACATGTTAAAAACACAACAGCCTTAATAAATGCAGAGTAGTTTGGACCCGGAAGCAGGTTTCATCAGGTCATCACTTAAAGACCAGATACAGTCTAACAAGCTAGCTAGAATTAGCTGATAACAGAACTCCACCCTCTCGTCCAAATATGGCAAAACACTAATGTTGAACGGTGCTACATGCTTCTATTATTAACAGTTTGTGCAGTTTAGAAACATCTAAAAAGTAATAATGGGGGACCAATCAGGAGAAAGCAGCAAATTACTGGGGTCTTTAATGAGTCCAGTTTCAGAGCTGTTAATGAAACAAAAGTAGAGTACCGAACTCCTCTGTTTTTTCTGGAAAGACGTCAGATATCAAATAATAATGAAAAAGTGTCTGCGGCTGTCAGCGAGGCATCTCCACTGCTGAAGCCCTGACGGCACACATGAAAGCGCCTGTGTTCAATAAACCGAGCGGAGCGTCCCGTCTCACGCCCTATCTGCGCTCAAACGGAGCGAGGCGGTCGATGAACCAATCACAGCGATGGTTCAGATTCAGCCGCCGTGAGGGGAGGAGAGCTGCTGCAGGTATGCGGCGCTTCACTTTAATAAACACAAGGCCAGAAACATCTGCACAGCCGCAAACACACAGTCAACTACCTGCAGGTCACATGACCACGCCCAGCTCATATCTGAAAAGCTTTTTTTTAAGCTTCCACTTGATCAAAATTCTTCCTTTTCTTTATAAAAACAAGCAAACAACAACCCAGCAAACTGCTGCTTCCAGCGCTGTCACAGACCTGATCTCACCATCCATCAAAGACTTTAGAAGAAGACTGATTTGATCCTTTTATTAGTTACAAAAAAAATGTAGACCCGAAGTGTTTCCATGAAGAAGAATAAAACAGGTTTGAGAGGGAGACCCAAACAGGTCGCGGTGATGTGGACGGTTTGTTCTGGACTCCTGAGGCTGGCCACACAAAGGAAGTTCAACACAGCCAGGCTTCTCTGTGTTAGCTGGCTCAACAAAACTTAAACCCCAGTTGGTGATAACAGGGATCACAACGGCGAGCGGAGATACGCCCACCTCCCTCTCCTGCCCAGTTCCTCCAGCTATTTCTGCTGGAATACCGAAGCGATCCCAAGCCAGCTGAGACATACTCTCGGGCCTGCCCAGAATGTCCTGAATCACCTCCACGGGCTCCTTTCCATGTGGAGAAGCGACACCACACCGAGCGCCTCCTGAATGAGTGTGCTCACGATGAAATGTTAATGCAGGACATGGATGACATCATCTATGCCAATGTTCATCTTTTATATACAGTTTGTGTGCTATTAAAAGAGAAAAGCTGAAGGTTGCCATGCTAATTCCTAATGAAGTGCTCGCTGAGTGTAGAAACCTATAGGATGATTTCTACTCCACATAAAAACCCAAAAGGTCGTCGGAGCGTCTTTGATTGTGGGGACGTCTGAGCGTTGAGTGCGGTTTCATCACCTGCTGCTGCTCACAGCTCTGCAGCTCGTCCTGAACTTCAGTGTGAGCTCCGCAGGGTTTGTGTTACGTAACGCCGCATTGTTGCATAAGCTCGCATCTAAAACTGCAGCACACTAAACTTCACCGTGATCAGACAACTTTTCTCTGAGTCCTGCTCAAAGTCTGTGCTCACAGAATGACAGGGCCAGAGGTGAAACCAGGCAACACATCACGGCAACTGGCAACACATCACAGCAACCGGCAACATATCACTGTGATCTATAAAGTCCTCACACACTTCACGTGCTCACACCAGACTCTCGATGGCTGAGAGATGCTGCCCCCTGCTGGAGGATCCATGCTCTGCACACACACACACAGTCGGGTATTCATATCTTGTGGGGACATCTAATTGACATAATGCTTTCCCTAGCCCCTCACCCTAGCCATCCAAAATGAATGCCTAACCCTGACCATAACCATAACTAACTGTAACCCTGACACTAAAACCACATTTTGAGTCTCAAAAATGGCTTCAAACTTGTGGAGACCAGAATTTTGGTCCCCACAAGTATAGTAAACTTCCCATTTTTCGTCCCCACAAAGATATGAATACATGCTCACACACACACGTGTGTGTGTGGTGGTAACAAAAGGATGGATGTAAGTCAGAGAGGATAATACAAATACTTGATACATGAATAATAAGATGTCTTAATAAGAAGACATAATAAGTTTTTCTTTTGAAGAACTGTTGAACAAACGCTGTGAAGAGGAGAACAATAACTCTGTGCAGACCTACCTTTAAATAAAACATCATTCTGCAGGTTTATTTGAGTTCACACGTTGTGAAAATTCATCAAATAAAAAATAGCCCAGTTTCAAAGAAATAAAACTTTTTAAAATAAAAAGAATAATCATTAAACTATTTGTATGTAATTATGACTTAAGTCCATTTCATCATCTTCTGTTCTTCCATCACGCTGCAGGCAGCAATCAGCCGTCCTGAGCATGACGTGAACCTCCATCAGCTCAGGGTCAGAAACATGTAGATATTTATTTTAAAATAACAGCATATTAAATGATTTCGTTCTCACTTTTTTAGTGTGACTTCTGTTTGTGAACATCACAGCAGAGCTTCTCCATATCAGGGCTGTAAGAAGTCACATTAGTATTCATGCAGGACTGCAGAGCATCATCAGCCAGGAAAGAGAGTGTTTGGACTTCATGTAGTTCATGTTGGGAAAACCTGCTCACGAGTGGATCCAAAGATGGCGGGACGCCGAAATACGGAGAGAAATGTGTCTCAAAAGTGCTGCAAATGTGTACGATATGACATCCAAACCTGAATAAATGCTGATCATTTACCCACAGTTTATTAGGTTCAGCTCATAAATCCCATAATTTTCTCTTTCAAAAACCTTTCTGTGCGTACAAACGTCTGAAACTACACCTGACATCTGTCTCCCTCGCTCACAACCCTTTGAGGCATATTTCTCTCCATGTTGAAAGCAGATTTTTTCATAGCGACAGGTTTATCCCAGATCAGAGGCCTCCTGCTGATGCTTCCTGCTCTGAGTTTGGCTCGTAGCTGCTAAGCACCTCTCTGCTCTGGGTCAACTTACAGCAAAGTGCAGAGATGGAGAGAGCCAGCCGAGCTTTATTCCTCTGGAGGCGATGAACACAGTGACAGCTGGCTCTGTTAGCTGCTCCTATAAACATACTTTTCTTCTTCTCCTCTCTGTAAACTTCGTGCTGTAGATGTTACTCTCACACCGTCCCCGTTTTCCCCACAGCATTCAACCTGTGGCATGGAATACATTACCCATCAGGCTTCTTAAAGGGAAGGTCATCCCTGTAACATTTAACATTTTCTTAGTTTTAATTTTTCACCCAAAGCTTGCAGGAGCCACAGCTGAGGGGCGAAAGAGCCTCTGCATACCCACAGTGGGTGTAAATTCAAACATCCAGGTGTGATTGAAGTGCAGACTCTCAGCTTTAATTCGAGAGCTCTAACAAATTTTTGCAAGAAGTGTTTGAGAATTACAGTTTCATGCACCGTCTCACATTTTCAGAGGCTCTAAGGTAACTGCACAGCTGACTGGGGAACGTGTTGATGGCCAGCTGAGACTTCCTTCATTGTTTTATATATCTTCAGTGTGAGGGCCAGAGAGGTGCAGATGAAAGTGAAGGAGATCCTCATCAGGCTGAAAAACTCAAAGTCAAATCAGATCAAAGAGGATGCTCTCATAATTATTTTCATGGGTGAGAAAAAACTTTTCATGGCATCAGGAACACTCTGGAAACATTTCATGAACCCTGAGTGTTTAAAACCAGCGGTTACACCGAGGGACTGGTTAAGTCTGACAGAGCCTGCACAGGTGGGCAGATGAACGCCTCAGAGAATGAAAACATCTGGAGTTTATTCCAAGTGTCTGCTATCGATGAGCAGAACGTGACGACGCGGCGTGACTCGCTATTAGAAAACATCATTATCCTTAAGTCCCGCCCTCAAAGGAAGCTCAAGGTTCATCTAGTTGCCGAGGTAACTAATGTATTTGTCATGTCAATCAGCCGTATCCTTTGTTCTCATTGGTTGAGAGAGGTTTAGCTCAGTCTCTGGCCGCTTTGCACTGCCAGAGGTTTATTTCCTTCAAGTTGCTGAATGTCGCTGATGGTCACTTCCTGTGTGGATGCCGTGTGAGGAGAGCGATGGGACTGTAGTGACTTCCTGTTGTCTGTTTGAGTGCTGCTGGTGAAGCTTACATCGCTGCTGCACGTTCTCAGTGTTTCCATCTTCGTGGCGTCGCAATCACTTTGTTTCATCACTCTGGAGATCAGATGGACCTTTAACCTGCTAACATGCATTAGCATGCACAACATTTTCACCTCTTCACCTGCATTCAAACAGCTCTGCCTGACCAAGAAGTTCAGCTGGTGTTAGCCCTACCAGACTCCATTCACAAAAACAGGAGTTTTACCTCATAAACTGAGTTGTGTGCGTCTGCTGTGATTGGTTAGCTTTAAAACCTTTCTTGCTTCAAGTGACGGGCAACCAACTCCAACGGTTATATTTAGAACATTTTCACCTCTTTACCCGTCATAATAGAAGAAAGCTGTCAGAGTGTGCTTCACATTTAGAACATCCACTAAAAGCACAAGTTCGGACGTTGG
Source organism: Etia nguti (assembly GCA_015106755.1). Classification (NCBI taxonomy): domain Eukaryota; kingdom Metazoa; phylum Chordata; class Actinopteri; order Cichliformes; family Cichlidae; genus Etia; species Etia nguti. The sequence continues at coordinate 6,051 of VUQG01031382.1, read as the reverse complement.
CGTTTGAACGCATTAGTGTGGCTCTGAACTTTCCAAGCATTCTTTCCTGGCAGTTCTCAGAAGCAGTTTAAACCTTACACCTCAGTACATCCATCTTTTACATACAGGCTGTGTTTTTTCACTGAGGCCTAAAAGGAAGAAACAATGAAAACTCTGATTTCAGTTTAAAAAGTCTTTAATCGTAAAAACAAGTTTTAAAAAAACATCCTTAAGAATGAGCCATTTGCCACCACCGCAGTCTTGGTGCGCGGTCGTGGTCCGAGCAGGGACCCAGGGGCACGCCGCCTCAGGTGAGAGCTCTCCAACACCTGCGGGCCCATCGGAGCTCAGACGCTCCTGCCATCTGCACGTGTCGTTCTGTCGCCAAGGACGCCATGGTCGGTTTCCGGGATGAGCCGTCCGAGATTCCCTGAAGAGGAAAAGAAAAATATAAAAGGATTAATTAAAACAAATAAACACGAGGAGTTCAAGCGTCTATTTAACACCAGCAGCACCATGTGTTAAAAATCTATGTTTAAAAAAAACTTGAAAATCCAAAATTAAACTTTTCCATAATGTTTTTCTTCATCTACAGTTTCATTACGTGATCCGTCAGCTACATCTACGAGTTTATCCTGTAGGATTAAATCATAATAAAGCTTAAAAATAATGTAAGAACTGTATCGTTTATAACTGACTTGCAGTACCTTCACAGGCCACCGGGGGGACACGTAAGAAGAAAAGAGATGAGGAGGAAGGAGGAAAAGGACACGGAAGAACATGAAGAAGAGGAACAGGGATGTGGAAAACAAGGAGGATGGAGAAGGCTTGGGGTGGGGTGGGGCGAAGAAGGGGAGGAAGAGAGAGGAGCAGGAGGAGGAGGATTGTAAAAGTGTACAAACTGTCTGTCTCTGTGTTAGCCTCTGCACCAAACCTCTACTGGAAAACTGCCCATTTAAACTGAACCTGTTGATGACGTGGAGGGGCCCAGCGGCACTTACAGGAGTTAATAAACAGTTTTGTTCTGAGGGAATTCATATTTTAAGGGAAAGGCTGTTTAACATATTTATTATAGCTAAAACAACAGCTATGCTGTCTTTTCATACACATGACGTCACTACTACTCAACCTGATCAATAACAAGAACAGCTGTTAAACTCTTTAAATTAAGCTGTTAATTAACAGTTAATTATTGTTAATAACTGTGGAGCAAGCGCAGTTTAGGAAAAGGCTTGATGTGGTTCAATATGCTGTGTTCCAAACATTCGTTTAAAAATCGACTATTTCAGATTCAGACCGATCCTCGAGCAAAGAAACCGAGAACAAAGATTCAAAGCGGACCTCCTACACAGGAAACACGCTGTCTGAACTTCGGCGCAGGACTCGGTATAAAAAGAAACTCTGAAGTGTTTTCTGGGGGCTGTAAAGTCAAAGCGTGGCAGCAAAAACTGCTGAGAGAATCTTAAATTCAAAGAATCGTAAAGGAAGTTCTGCACGCGGCGCGTCGGGTGTCACATTTGCCCAATTCCAGCGTTCCTAACAGCCACACACCAGACAGCGTTCAGAAATCTGCCCGTTTTTAAGTGTTTATGGCCTCTGTCAGAGCAAACGGACTGCTGTGCCTCAGACGCCTTTTCTCTGACTGAAACAGCATTCCCACTGTAATTCGGCACACAGCTGCTGACACACAAACACGCTTTTCCTGGGTTTACCTCAGTATTCACTCCTTGGCTTTCTTCTCGCTGTTCTGGAGCTTCTCCACGATCTTGCGCTCATGTCCTGCGGGGTTGTGTCTGTTGGTGTTGTCGCTGGCCTCCTTCTTTGTCCTGCCCTTCCGAGCCGAACCTTCTGCAACAACAACAACAAAAATAAAGCAGTGAGTTTTACGGGCCCGGAACACGAACCGGACCGAACCAGGCCAGGTTAGCTCACCTGCGTATTTATCCGTCAGGTTATAGTACTCGTACTCGTCGTAGTACTCGTCCTCAAACTTCGTGGGCTTCATGTTTTTCACGTCGACGTGACTCATGTTTGTCTTTCTGCAAGTTTGTCAGAGATCTTTGCGTCTGCGCAGTAAGCCTCGGTATGTGCAGGTTTCTCTGTTTTTCGTCTCTTTCTGTGTTTGTTTATATATGAGGAGCATGCACCTCCTCCTCCTCCTCCTCCTGACCCCTCCTGCAGGGCTCCTCTTCTCTCTGCACTAATGTTGCATCAGCCACAGAGCTGTAGGCTCTGGATAACAAGATTAAGAACACTCTTTATGTCGAATACACAACTTTTCATCTCATATTTCTACATTTTATTTATTTAAAGTCACATTCAGTGTTGCTTCTCATAGATTTATACCTTTGTTTATATAAATATAATTAGCTCTCCTTGGTTTTTACAGCTAATTTTCACTTATTTGACTTTATACTCTTGTTTTGATACTTTTATATATCCATCCATGTATCCTAACTTTCCTTAACTTGTCCTGTTTTTGACCATGAAGCTTGTTTTATCTCACAGTTTGTGTGCGATGTGATTGAGCTTCATCACATGCTGACACTCAGGTGTGCAGTGAATACCTGACACCTGTGTGTGGTGTACGTGGACTCTGGTCCTCTGACTCACTGTGAGACCCGACCTTCATTCCCACAGATGATCCCGGGTCTGTTTTCCTTGGTTATCAGCAGCTGCTGCGGTCACATGTCACTGACCTGGTTCATGGTGTTTATCTAAAGCTGCTCCACCTGCACTGCAGGCCACGACAGCAGATCAGAGTCATCCTGCAGAAATGTTTCCATTAATGTGGCCCAGAGTCATCTCCAGAAGATTCACTGTGACTTTTGTAGCCTGGCTCTTCGGTTTGTTTCCTCTCGTCACTCTCATGACTCAGATGTCCTTTCAGACACGATTGTGATCTTTTCCACTTTTGTTTTTCATATCAGTTTAAACACTTATTTTATGGTTTGTGCTGAATTTGGAAAAACGTGCAGCTAAAACTGAAGAAGCTACTGAAGGATTCAAAGCAGCATAAAAGGACTGCTGCAGTTACTGCATATATTAGCTTTGTTTCATTGTTTGGTGTCCTTGTGTTCACATTTAATCTGAGTTATCTAATCTGTGCAGAACAAACTTTGGACTGAGTGTCTCAGAGGAACAAACAGAAGAACGAGCTCTTTGTTCTCTGCGGCTCTCTCTTCATGTTTTAGATTCAGGACATACATTTACATTTGGGCTGTAAAACCACTTCAGCTCATCACAGGTGTCGCTTTCTGTCAAAGAGAAGAGCTAAAGCTGTTTCAGGTGGTTTGTACTGTAAACAGCAACAGCAGGAGGAGGCTGAGCAGACTCCTCCTGCTCAGCCTCCTCCTGCTCAGACTCCTCCTGCTCAGCCTCCTCCTGCTCAGCCTCCTCCTGCTCAGACTCCTCCTGCTCGGACTCCTCGTGAGTGACCTGACTGTGCCGGCTGCAGAGCAGGATGTGAGACTACACGAACGTTTTCCTGAGTCTTGGCGTGTCGTAAACATGACCCCCTGACACACACACACACACACACACAACTTTTAAACTTTGAATGTACTTTTCTGCTTTTGAATTTCATCACTTGGAGATTTAAACTCATCACACGTGTGTTTGTTTATCCTTTGTAAGTTTTAATTTTTTATGTTATAAATTATTTTCAATCTTGTATTTCTGACTCAGGAAGTTGAATCTTTCCGATGATGATGTAACATGGTGTGAAGTTGCCCTGGGTTGTACGGAAGAGGATTAGGGCCACTGGGGGAAAAAAAAAAGTGGGCACGTTTAAAGTCAGAATTCTGACTTTAATATCAGAATTCTGGAAAAGAAGAAAAAAAGATTTTTTCTTTCTTTTTTCGGTGGCCCTAATCCTCTTCCGTAGGGTTGGGAGTGGTTGTGTGTGTGTCACATTTTTGGTGAGCCAATTCAATTCAGTTCAATTGAATTCAATTTTATTTATATAGCGCCAAATCACAACAACAGTCGCCTCAAGGCGCTTTGAATTGTACAGTAGATCGTACAATAACAGAAAAACCCAACAATCATATGACCCCCTATGAGCAAGCACTTTGGCGACAGTGGGAAGGAAAAACTCCCTTCCCACTCCCAATGGCTGTAATGGGGTTGGACTAATTAGAGGCAGGTGTAATTGATTGCACTGATACTCTAGTCTACTTATAGCCCACACTACAAACACTGCTGTGTTATTTTGTCTCTCTGTGCAGGCCAGGGCCTATTATATGCCACAGCCTAAAGGCAGCTGAGTTGCGGAGGCCGGAGTGACCACTGGCTATCTACTTGCAGGGTGGTGGGTCTCAGAGGACAATTGCTAACCCTGTTGAAGTCAACGCGTGGAGTGCAACTGGCGTTGTGGCATAGCTGGCTCTGGCCTTGGGACTGTGTGTTTTTACTTGATCCGCAAATGGGACGCTGGACTGTTTTATCTTTTATTTTTTGATTATTGTGTCAGTAAATTACCTTTTAGAATTTTATTGACTGTCATGTTTTTGCCCACGGCTGAGACGGTTGGTCAGACCTAGAATCTTTGTGTGTGTTACAATGATTTTGTGTTTTTAGCAGCAAACTGTGGATGATCACTTCTTCATGCTGCAGCTCCGACTCAGTCGGTCTAATCTCAAACGTCGAGCTGGAATCTTGTTATTCTGGTGGATCAGGGAAACTTCTGTTATTATTTCTGCACTTTCTTTCCTCACATTTGACTGTTTATCTTCGGGTTTTAAATATTTCGTGAATAACTGACTTTTTTCGTGAAATCAGCCTTTCACCTCATCATGTTTATGTCACAGCTTTAAGTCACGGCTGCATGTTTGCACATTTTAAACCGAGTGTGTAATCTGCAGGATCTTCAGCCGTCTGAGCTCAGGATGTTTTCTTTGCTGCAGACGTGTGCGCAGTCACATGTGCGAGGCGTGTCGTGCTCCCAGAGAACACACAGGTCACAGATATCTGCTGATATCAGCAGGTAAACATTAACCACAGCTGGAAACTCACTAAAGTGTTTTAGTCTTCATGAATCCTTTTACTGCACGTTACACGCACTAACACAGCTGTAATCATTTCCTTTAAATATCCTGAAATAGTTTCATTTATCGATCAAAGTCCCTAAAAAATCAGTAAGAAGAGCAGGAAACCTTTACGTGAAGGCTGAGGTCACTCATGTTCTTTATTGGACATGTTGAGGGTTTGGGGTCAAGTGCATGTGCTTCCTCCTGTATGTAAAATAAAGCATGCAGAATACTTTTAACATGAAATGATTGGACGGTTTTAATTCAGACAGAGATTTTGCAAACGCCTTGAATATGTTTTAGTTCTTCTGATTTTAGCGAGGATGTTTTGGAACTGAAACACACTCAGCTCTTTATCATTAAACTGTCCAAAAGGACTTTCATACAGTTAATGTGAGCAAAGCCAGGGTCCTAATAACATCAGTGACCAGCTAATTAAATCTGGTGCTAAACAATGTTGGTCAAGTTACTTGAAAATAGTAATTAATTACTAATTACTGATTACTTCTCCAAGAAAGTAATCCTGTTACTTTACTGATTACTTATTTTCAAAATTAATTTATTACTTTTTAAAAACATGATACACAACCTGAATAGGTAATAAAGCAATAGACCTTTCAGCCCAATTTTAGTTTTTTTATGCATAATCCATCATATAAAATGTAATCAAATGAAAAAGTCTCTTTTAAAAAACAGCCCTGCACATTGCATCAAGCAAAAATTAAATTATATGCAACAGTCTTTGACTTTAACATTTAAACCTATTTTCTGCATATTCCAGCATAAAAAATAAAATAATGTTTTGTGTTTACACTCACTCTTTCAAATAGATGCAAGTAAAACACAGCAGAAAATAAATAAAATCAAAGACTCAGCAGCACTGAGTCCTGTCGCTCTTAAATCTATTGTCACCTGTTTAGCAGGAGTGGGGCTGGTGGAGGTTTGCCCGGTGCCACAGCGGTCATGTCAGTGGGAGGATCCGCGGGTTTCTCTGTGAATTTCACATTCCCGTGGCAGCGTGCTCGGTGCTTGCTCAGATTTG
>VUQG01031380.1:0-24134 GCA_015106755.1 Etia nguti | reverse complement strand
CTGCCAGTGTAGCAGAAATGATGACGGATGATGATGGCAGCAGCAGCCGTTCTTCTCTGGGCGAGTAGCTTAATGTTGTTCGTGTGTAATTTACGTTTAGTAGGCTAACCACGTTATTAAATTAATGCATGTAAGGTGAACTAGCAAACAACGTCGTAGTTACATGCGGCTGTCTTCTTGTTTGATGGCAGATACTCCCTTCACCCTGGCCAAAAAGGCTAAAATGACCAAAGAAAAAGTGGAAAACAGCTAAACACGAGAGGTTTTTGGACAAAGTTTGTGTTTTTTTCATTGTTTAAGCACTGCTTCCAGCCAAGAGTGATACCATATATGCCCTAGAGCTGCAGAAAAGGCTAACATTGTTATCTTTTTACAAAAAAACAGCTAAACATGAGAGGTTTTTGGACAAAGTTTGTGTTCTCTATTCTTTAAGCACCGGTTTGAGCACCGTTTAGGCACCGGCACCGTTTCAAAAGTACCGGTTTGGCACCGGTATCGGATAAAACCTAAACAATACCCATCCCTACACCTGAGACCTGACGGCTTTTTTCCTGAAACCTGACATTTTTTTGTCTGAGACCTGAGACCTGACAGCTTTTTTTCTGAGACCTGAGGATGTCCTAAAATGTACTTGTGTGGTGGCAGTTTGGTGAACAGTACTTGAGTTTCTCCTTCCTTCATGCTGATCAAATTCTTACTGCTTTAAAAAAGCTCTTAGTGAGCACGAGTGGTGACCATGAGATTGAAAAGGTTTTATGTGTGACACAAATGCTTACCCTGTGAATGGTTTCCAGAAAGCTTTGAGCAATATTGTCAAGCAAAATTCAAATTGAGATTTTGGCAAAAATCAAGAAATTTAAAAATATTACTGACTAGTTTTGTTTAAAAAAATTAAACAAAAACAAATAAACAACATTCACAGATACTAATCGATATGAGAATCCAGCATAAAACCTTTGCCAGATCAAACTGTGGATCCATCTCCTGTGGTAACACCTGTGGAGCACCCAACGATACCTTTATCTGACAGCCATGTTGTCAGCAAACATACTGTTGTAAAAGACAAGTAATGAATCCTTAATTTTGCTCTTGCATATAATTCTTTAAGTGTTACAGGGCAGCTGTGTGAGACATTTGGCCTAAAGCCTAAATATGAAAAGTTTGTCATAAACTACGTCATGGCTGTGCAGGCAGGCAGGGAAATGGACCCAAAATGCAGGACTCACGGAGGCAAGGGTGAACTCAAAATAAACAGCTTTATTGCCAGTTGCAGACTGAACAGGAGACTAACTAAACTGGGAAAACATAAACTAACGGACAAGCAAACAGGTTAACAGAAACACAGTGAAGTTTGATGATACGACACGACACTGACACAAAGAAACACGGGGCTTAAATACACTGAGGAAGTCATCAGAGAATTAGAGACAGAAGGGGAACACAGCTGGGGGAAATCAGGACTGACGAGACAAGCAAAGCGAAACTAGAAACACTACACACAGGCCAGGGAGTATCAAAGTAAAACGGGAAACAGGAAACAATTTGCAAAGATGCAGACTTACACCGAACTAAATCTAGAATAATAATCAAAATAGCACAACTAAAAAAACCAGAACATAAATCATAATACCGAAATATACCAAAATACAAGAAACTGAAAAAGCTGGGTCAAAATGACCCAGAACCGTAACAAACTACTTTATTTATTTAATTTATTTTGCTTGAAAATGTTATTTGGAAAATTTCTTAAGCAGACCCAAATGTAGACAACACTACAAGACAGACAGTCAAGTAATAAAATTATAGAAATAAAAATAGAACTAAAAATAAAAAAGTAAAAGTACTGCAGGCTGGTTGTAGGAAATTCCAAAGACAGTCAGCAAGAAAATACAACAAGAACAGAATTGGAACTGGACAGGAGGGCAAAAGCACAGGAACAGGAACACAACCAATGGAGATCACTGAATAGACCGACAGAGGGAAAAATTTGGAAACAAGACCTAGGTAGAAACAATTAGAGTGGGGCAGGCAATGAGGAAAGGAGGGAATAAAAGCTGGACGTAAAAAAAAGAAGTTCCCTCTAAAATAAAACTCTAAACCAAATACTGGTAACTTAAAAAAAAAAAAACCCGAAGCAGGACCCAGACTGCAGTGTTCTGCTGTTAAAAAGTTTCTTTCACAGGTAGTCGTTCAATCTGGAGCAGCAAGAATGTCACGTGAGTGTGTGTTCACTGCACAGGAATAATCTTCTACCAAGGAAAGCGAAATAGTTTGACCAGAGCTGTACTGACGGATATGTTGCTGGGATTGTGATTTGAGTTCAGATTTTGAGTTTTTTTTTTTTCCAGAACAGGTGTTTTTCCAGGGAGTAAAGGAAGTGGTGGAAGATGCGCAGGCAGGTGAATTTCAGGTAGGTAAAAACACAGTTCTTTCTGCAGGAACAGCCCACCTCGAGATCGCAGGTGAGTTTTTATTCTGGGAGGGCGCTTCAGCCAACTGAGAGAATTACTGAGAGGTAAAGAGGGATTTGTGTTATCTACCTAAAGTGATACGCAGACAGAAATATGTGAAGAGCTGGGCTGAGTTTGACACATGTAAAGTAATATCTAAAATAAACATACATTAAACTTGAACTTGTGTATACATACGATATATAGCTGGTGCAACAGCCCACAGGTGTGTGGGATCTGGGAATATCACATGCTATCCATATGCCAACAGTCTGTGGGAGAATGAATTGTCAAGAAATAAGTACTATGCACTACAGTGGATTAAGTAGTTAGACAAACATAATAAGCACTTACACACACAGAGGAAGTCAGCAGTAATTTCCCTGGGAGTTTCAGACAATACTGAGTGAGGAAGGAATGAAGATTTGGAAGACAGAGCCTCTCTCGGCTGTTTCTGTGTTGTCTTACGTACAGTGTGATGTTGCCTGTGATGAACTTGTTTTCTGTCTCTGTTCCTTGAGGCTACAAAACCATACAATGAAAAGACAAATTTCTCCTAGTTGTCGGCCTCCATCTGTCCTTTCCATTCTGACTTATATAGGAATTTTAAAACCAACACTGATAACGCTACTCGCTGAATTTAAAAAAAATCTAAAATGTATTAGCTGGTATTTTTTTTTTCCAGACACATGAAGCAGAAACAGATTTCCCTAACACTTGTTATGTGTAGTTATTTGAGTCCTTACTAAAATAATATAACAATGGAGTTTAACTATAATCTTGTTTTACTGTCAGTGCTAATATGATACATGTGTAAATACCAAACATCGGTCAGTATATCTGTTTGTATTAGCCGGGGTCTACCTTTTTTAAAATACAAGCTAATATCTTATTGTTATTTTTAACAAATACAATAAAAAAACAAACAAACTCAGTAATATTTTAGCCCAACTGCTAATACTTTTTTATATAACTGCATAAAGAAATGAAAATATTCCGTTTTGACACCATAGGATATTCACGCGACTTGTTGATAATAAGAAATTGTCAGAATATCCTCAACTTTACCCTTTAATTTTGTATTATACTACGGAAAGTAATCTAAGAAGATGCTAAACGTGTTCGCAGAGAAGCCACTGATTATCCTCAGACGATGGTTCAGTTGTAAGCTCAAGCCATTTAGGAAGCAGATTCTCATCAAATTGAAATATCAGGGCAGATTTCCATTAAAGTTTCTGTCATATCAGATATTTGAAAACATAATTAAGGATAAATAATTAATCCAATGAATTGCTTTTTCTATTTACAGTGTGGACCTGGGGCCTGCCTCACAAAGTAGGATTACTAACCCTATCACATGGGGAATATGGCCTATATGGAGTTTAAAAATGACAGCTGTTAACACATCAAGGATAAGTTGTATGCAGCCTGTACTCAGCACAAATTTATGATGCAAAGATGTAAATCACCATTAAATTTCTTCAGCATCAGTCTTAGATGCTCTATTGCACCACAGTTCTGGCCTGAAAAAAATGCACACTTTGAGCTTTTCTTGCTCACTTGGCAGCTCTTTGAAGTCGTGTCCACTCGTATGTAATTGATACGAGCAGCCGTTTACAGAGTCCCGTTTTAAGAGAGACTGCCAATTAGGCTGTCTGTCACTTACGTAACACTAATGAGAAATTACACCCTTTAATCACTGTAAATGTTGATACTAACGGTGAGCTACCTGCCAACCTCCACAGCATTCAGTGAATACAAATTGACCAAAGCAGAGCTGACTGGAGCCTCTGTATATCTTTTACTCTCTGAGGAACAACTCTTGAACTTTTAAAGCCTGAACCATGCAATAATTGCCAGAAAATTACTGTTTTATTGAAAAACAACAATAACAATAATATTGATTATATTTATTCTGCTGAATGTCTCATACTGTTTTTGTTTAAAACTGACCAACAGCAAATAAAGATAACATTTTTTTTTTATTTGAGTTATGGAAACTAGGTTTTTGTACATTCAGATAGGCTTAAATCACATTCTTTGTTCCTCAGGAATAAACTTTACTGCATGAGTTGCACATTTGCTCCTAGTTTGAGATTAAAATGACAACAAGAAAAAAAGAACATCTCTGCAGATAATTGGGAATTAACAGTTTTACTGTTAAATTTGATAGGAATGCCTCAGGTATTTGAGGAAGCTGTCAAAAAAATGTGAGCAGCTGGAAGGATTATGCTGGGAGAACTAATCCTTCAGACATAAACCAAAAAATTATTTTATTAAAGTCAGCCATACTGAAAGTGGTAACAACCAGTGGTGACACAGTCGTGACAGCACTGTAGAAGTAAGACCGATGAGCATTTTAACACAGTGTACACAGGTGTAATTACTGATGTTAGCAGCCACCTGGTAGCCAGTCAGTGCTCGTGGATTATAAGTGAAGCAGCTGATATGGAGTTATGTCCTTGTGCCAGTCAGCTTGGAGGATGTCCAACCTGTGCTTATTAAAAAGTAAGAATCAAAAAGCTATCTGGGTATTTAATGTGTTTCCTCTCGAGTTTTAAAGACCACTGTGCAGTGAAAAACACAATCTCCATTTTCAATGGCCCTAATCCTGTTTAAAGGCAGATTAGAGAAACTCTGTAATGTAATTAAATGCAGGTATGAGGTAAACAGCTTTTTCTCCCTCTGACTCAAGCATTATATGGAAGTGTGCCCAGTGTCTACATTAACTTATTCGCTACTAGAAAAGTGGCGAGTTTTGTTTTTATGGCTTTTAAATCTTGCATCTTAGGTGAGCACAGGATAACAGGGCAGAATTTCTATTCATTGTGAAAACTTTTAAGCACCAAGATATGGAGATTTTCTTTCTTGGATGGCATTTATAAAGAACTGCAACATTTTCTCACCATATTCACATGTACAGAGCTGCTGTCAGGGGCGGGTGGTGTTGTGGAAAATCCAAATGCAGGTTACATAGGCAGGTTTAAAGAACAATATGTAAGCTGATACAAAATTCTCAAGAGAGAACGCAGGAAACTATAAACACAAAAACTGATAAATCGATTTAATCAAAACATGAAACGGTTAAAAAAAAAAGAGAGAGAAAAGTTTAAAAAAGCAACAAAAAAGCCAGGTGACAACAGCTTCACAGTAATAATGGTCTTTGTTATTAAACTAACTACCTTGCAGGCCCTAAAAGACAAAAGACTTACCAGTCTCTAAAAAATTGAACAGAGGTTGGCTGTTAGTCAAAGTCTCTCTCCTGCAGGGCAATAAGTGTGAAACCTCCACAGCAACATCTGAAATTCATCAGAAAACAGCAATAATTTGTATTTTCACTTAATCAGAACAGTGAGTAGAGGGTAAATAAAAAGCTTGTAAGAATGAGTCATTTAACTCAGGTGTTAATGAACCTGAAGCTCAACATTTAGTCACAGTAGTTTTAGGAGTCATATTAAATTAATGCAACTGTCTTAACAGATTGCATCTAGCTAACAGGTAAAATTTGAAACTTTAGTAATGAATACAATTTTAAATCATTGGAAACCAGAAACATGTCTATAGCATTACTTATAGATTTTATAAGTCGCAGCATGGCTTGATAAGTAAAGTAAACTAGCATTCTTTAAAACAGACAGCATGTGGCGGCTCATCTGCTTTCAAACTGGTGCCTCATTGGTGACACTTAAAGACATTTTTCTGATGAGGATATCAGTTCTTAGTTTCAAGTCACATTTATCACAACATGATGATAATTTAGTAAATTATGACCCCAATTAGAGTAAAAAAGGAGGCTAAACCAGGTAAGCTTGGTTGTCAAGTTCCTAACCTATGAACCAACCAGTCGCAGCAGATGGCCGCCCCTCCCTGAGCCTGGTTCTGTTGGAGGTTTCCTCCTGTTAAAAGGGAGTTTTTCATTCCCACTGTTGCCAAGTGCTTGCTCAAAGAGGTTGGGTTGAGTTTTGGAATGTTCTCTGTAATATCGTAGAGCCTTTACCCTCCAATATAAACATCCTTGAAGTGACTGCTGTTTTGATTTTGTGCTACATAAATAAAATTGAATTGAATGTGTAGTGTCTCTTGGTTTCTCAGCCTCAGTCTCCTCACTGTAGAAAAAAATCACAGTTCCAGGCTTCACTGACCTTTTGGTCACAATGATTTCTGATTTTTCTGAAGACTAAAATTCAGCACGAATCTTTCTCTCACACATTTTCTAATATTTCTTTTAACAACAGTACAAACATTATGGGGGAGCTGTAACGATGAAGGAAAAATTCTATGTGAGCATTCATCTTTGAATTTTACTGCTCAATGCTTATCCAAGTGAAGACCTATTTCCAGATGATTCACCTGTATGGAGTTATGGCCCCACGCAAAAAGAATTTCCAGCGACCACTCATTCTTATTCTCTTTATGTACACAGACACACACCTGCCTCCTCCACAAAAGCTTGAAAGTGCATCACTTAAATCATATCCAGACCTCTGTGACAAAGCCAGTAGTGTGTTTTGAAAATGCCTTACTGCTTCAGGCGCCACTGGTGCTTTATAGATTTCATTTCACAGCAGCAGCCTACCAGGACTGGGCAAATGGCTCTGCAGTCGCACACTCAGTATAGTTTTTGTACATTGCTGGGGGATGAGCAGATTTGCAGTATCATGCGATCAAAACAACAGTACTCCACATCTCATTTCACTGTGTATTATTCAATCCCCACAGACATGAGGTGGGGAGACAACTCACGACCCAGAAAGAAATTTCACATATTTTCTACCCTGAGAGAGAACTGCCTTCCCATTATGTGACACATGTCTGTTCTAGTTCGTATTTGTTTAGCATTATTTAAACTTGATTTATTCACGAAATCATAGATATATTCCTCAGTGAGATTTTGAAAAGAGACCTGAGGACAAACTGCATATACAGATGTGTCATCCCACACGTGTTTACACAACCATACATTATAAAATCCTCTAAATACATTTAAATCATAGAACTAATTGACCCGGTGTCACCGGGACAGACACATGATAACACAAGCTTGACAACAGGAAACAGAGGGACAAGAAACACATGACAGACTGGGGAGAAACGGAACGCAGGGAGAGGCACATGACAACAGATAAGGGAGACGCAAGCACGGGCATAACTTAAATGTTAAACAAAGAGGACAAGACAGACTAACACAGAAGACAGGAAAAGACTCACCAACACGGAGACATAGGTGAGACATAACCTAGACTAAAACTCAACTAAACTCAAACTAAATAATAGCACAAGAACTTAACATTATTGCAATCTAAACATAAGAAAATAAAAAATACAAAATAAACTCAAAACCCAGCCCCTGACACCCAGTTGCTGCACATGCCACGTTTTCTATTCTGGCTGACCACAGTTTACAAGATGAGTGGAAGATTTTTCACTCCAGCTTTTGACGCAGTGGGTCCTTTGTGTAAAACACAAAGTTCTCGTCTTCGGCGTGACGGCTGCTATAAGGTCAGCCACTACATCTCCCCCCTTGCTGGCAATATCAAATAATCTGCTAAAAATCTTGGTATTATTTTTGACCAGGATTTGAATCTCACATCTCAAAGCTCATCCAGTCTTATTTCTTTCATCTAAGAAACATCACAAAAATCAAACCTTTTCATGTGCATTTCTCAGTCTTTCCTAACCCATGTTCAGCTGGTCCAGAACATGGCAGCTAGGTTCAAACATCCCCTCTTTTCTTGCTTCCCGTCACTGGCTCAGAACTCATGTTAAAATTGTATTATTAATATATAAATCCCTAGATGGCCAGTCTCCTGCTGAGATCTTATTCTAGGCTTTGAGCTCTCCCATCATTGATCAGGTTCTTTAAACTGTACCAAAACCAGAGGTGATTATAATTTTTGAAGTAGTAGCTACTAAACTTTGGAACAGACAACTGGCCTGAACTAGTGAGGAAGACTGTTCCAAACAACTGCTCAAACTCATTTTATAGGTTAGCTAGCTTTTTTTCTTAAACTTTGCCTAATTTTTTTGTCTGTATTTCATTTCAGATGTGTATTTATTAGTATGTATGTATGAAAAACAAACAAACATAAGACCATATATTTGACTGCGTTTGTATGTTGGGACATCTAAAAGTGTGCTTTTATTCAAACTCTGAAGCACATTGTAACTGTGTTTTTTAAAGAAAACATGCTATATAAATAAAGTTATTATTATTATTAATAAACAAAAGCAGATTTCTTATTTGCAGCTCAATAAAGAACTCACATGAAGCTTTTGTATTCTAGAAAAACCGGGCTGTGACATCCACTGGTTGCCAGGATCTTTGTGTTTGCATGTTCTACTTGTGACTGCATGGATTCTCCATGTGCTCTGGTCTGCTCTCACTGTCCCATTACATGCATGTTGGGTTCCTTGGTGAAAATGGATGGATATATGGAAGATTCATTTTGCTACTCATGTAACGAAGGTAATCTTCGTTTTTAAAAAAGGAGTCTCTCAATGTGAGAAAGAAAACAATTCTGGGGAAGCAAAGAGTCCCTTCAATAAAACATCTGCAGTGAATTCACCTCCGAATGATGTTACAATGACAATAACCCAAGGCACCTCACTCAGTTATACTGATCCGTTTGAATGTTGCAGCGCACTGACCCTCATGTTCTTCCTGGCAGAGGGGCCCGGGAGGGAGGACTGGAGACACTGACGTCTCTGAGGATGCAATGGGTCAAGACTGACAGATTTTGGTACATGGGGGGAAATTTTCAGTTGGTAAAAGTTTGAACTGCCTCTGGCACGTGACATTTCTCAGTGTGCTCTCTGAGATACGGCAAATACCAAACTGATTCTTGTGTGTTTAATACACCTGGAGCTGACGTCTTGAATAAAACATCTTCCTCTTAAGCCAAAGCAACACCTAAGCTCTGTCCTATATTGCAGTTTTGAATATGCGGCACTCTCCCCGACCAGGTGTTTACTGCACTGCATAGATGTCAGCTTATGCCTAATTTGCTTCCTGACAGCGTTCTCACTACAGTATCTCTCTCTCCATGCCTCTCTTATTAATGCACTCCTGAAACGTTCACATATATTCTGGTTTAAAACGCCTCTTATGGCTGTAAATCAACTCATACTTGTGTGCGCACATACACACAAGAGGACTGATGTTTCCCAATAACTCACTCATTCAGCCATCACCAACTGGCTGGACAGACTTTGATGAAACAGGGCTTTGGAACACAGTGAGTCGCTCTGGAGCCCGTGTCACCACGCATGAGGCACTCTGCGTCTTCAGCAATTGATTTCCAGCTGACACTCAAGTGGCTGCCAGTGAAAGATGACCTGTCAGTGCAACTCAGGGGAGCACATCTAGCGAGGCATCATGTCGAGAGACTCATGCGTAAGATGGCAGGTAGACAGACACAGGAGACCCTGAGCTGGGCCTACTGGGGAGCCTCTCTTATTAATAGCCCCAGGTCATTGAAAGCTTGCTAACAAGCCAAGCAGGCAAGTATAAGAAAGTCATACTTCTTATTTTGAAGTGAGTACTGCAGTTTGCTTGTATGTCTGACTGTGAGACTCTTGAGTGTCAAAGCTGTACAGCAATGTTTATGTGATGTGTCTGAAAATCATATAGTCTATCTACAGCTCATATATTTACAGTAGCTGATCCCAATTAGCCCATGCTAACATTGCAATCAAAGCTTAATAGGCTTTGCTTAACAGTTGTGTGCCATAGAAAGAGGCACTTTTTTGCTCCTTTTAAACTCCCGCAAATAAAAAGCAAACAGGAATTATCAAGCTAGGATGACAACTCCATCCACCACTCACCCTAAAGCGTCAGTTTTCTCCAGAGGTTTAGTCCTCCTCCACTTGCCCACAGATACGCTGCTTGCTCTTGCCCAAATTCCCAAAGGACCAGAAACTGTCAGCGTGATCTTGGAAGCCAGAGCCACATGTCTGCTTGGCAGTGCTAAAGTCATCTTAACTTTTTCTCACCATGAAAGACTTGGCAATTTCCCACTGGCCTCTCGCCAACATGGTGGAAAGATGCTCTCTGTAAAGTCTTGTAAAGCTGCTGTAGCAAAAGTAAATAATGGGGCCTAGAACAGAGCTAAGCAAAACTGTAGAAATATTATACAAGATCATGATTAATGCTGCTTATGTGAGAGCGGCAACCTTTTGTATGATTAAAAGGGCAAGTTTGACCTCAGATTTCACAGTTTCACAATTTGGTAGATCCGAGAGAACTCTGTGGCGTTTGGTAAAAATTTTATTTCATTGCTTCAGTCAGTCAGGTAGAGTTTATCTGTTATGAAGCACACAGTATTGTTGTATATATTTTTAAAAAAATGTATATTGTACAGGTATCAGGGACATGAGACTACAGTGAAACAGTGGTAAGTGGTAATCTTAGGCCCAATTTAAACAGTCATTTTATGTCTCTGGGCAAGATCAAAGCTACTTGATTTAAAAAAAAAAAAAAAGCTTAGTGTTTCCCTGTGGCTTACAAATTAAGACTCTGATCACGGATTGTATTATCCCATATTTGAGTCTGTCTGGGGACCTTTGTTGCATGTCATTCCCCTTGTCTTTTCTCTCATTTACAGTCATCTCTCTATTGTCATGATGGCATAAAGATGCCTTAACGGAAAAAAAAAAAGATTAATGAATCGAGTAGGAATGAAAGACAGAATTGAATCCTGATCCAGATCTCATCGTAGAAATATATCAGTCCCTCCAAGATGCATGCATAAGATTTCCTCTGAAATGTAACTGCATCAGTAAGCACGCCGTGGATATTTGCACTACCTCTGTGGTGATATTGCTAATCGTAAATTCTTCCTATCACATAAAAGCATCAATATATAAATATATATATAAAAAAAGTATATCCAATAATTTCATCACAATCATAGCGAGTGCACAATGAGCTGCTGTAGTATTTATCTGATCCCTAATCAGTTCAACCACTGAATGATATACATGGATGAGAGAGCACTGATCTGTATGATGGAGGGATTAGTGTGGGTGCGAGTCAGCGTAGTCAATCAAACATTTGTCTTGTTCATTGTCCATAAATATGATTTATTCATGTTGTGCAGCATTTAGGTGCATTGTACCATGCAATAAGGACTAGATAGCAGAGATGAGAAAGATAAAGTAACAACTTGTGTGTTTCTATTGAACATTTCAAGACAGGTGTAACGTTGCACAGTTGGTCCCGTTAAAATAGTAATATTAACAATTAACAATATGCTTCCGAATAATGTATATACATAGATATTATGTTAAATACTGGACTTTATTAGAAGATTTTTCTTTGCTTTATTTTCAAAATGTTCATATTAACAAAAACCAAGTTGAATATGAACATAAGTGCTATAGACTATATAAAACGTGAACACAAAGCCACTGAGACATCACCCGAATAATTCACACCTGCACAGCTGTTCTGCAGTGAAAAAGGTGTGAATTTCATATTTTAAGTTATGCATTTTATAATAGGAATGTATGAGTTTTCATTCGCTTTTGAAGCCTGTCTTGCCATACAAGGAATCGCCACTTTTTCAGAAAAAGAAAGTCTCAGTAACAACTTGTATATTATCATAAATGCTTCTCTTAAGATCCTCCCCGCACTCCTCTAAGGTCAACCCTGCTTTGTAAAGCACAGTTAATCTGTAACAGATTACAATCACAGTTGTTATTCACCACAGAGAGATGCATTCATTCTGTTGAATGCAAATTAAATATTTTCAAGACGCTTTAAAAGACTGGTAATTGGGCCAGACTGCCTCATAAAGGCCTCTGTATGATTCAATAAAGTGGTGCAGATGATTTAACAACATCTGAATCCAAGTGATGTGTCCCTCACACAAATATTTTTTTGGGGGCAGCACCTTGTAAATGTGCATCCTTGGCCCTATTAAAACACTTCAGTGGTTCTAACTACCATGTATTGTATGAGGCAGAGTAGTGGAGAGTGGTACTTTGTTTGTTGTGTGCATATTGTCCAACTTAGATTTAATGAAGTGAGGTGACACAAATTTTATGAATCATCAGCTCCATCAAAATGAAGATGACACTACCCACTATTTGGTCACTCCTTTTCTCAGTTCAGTACATCAGCTGCCAGCACCTTGAAAGCCAAGGTCGCCCTTTAATAAAAACATAAAAATCTCTGCCATTACCCGGTTAAATGGTGCAGAAGATTTGGCTTTAACAGGACTACTTCCCCTCCAAGTGCTGCTGAATTAATTATAGGCAAAGTGGGAGGCACTTTTAAGTTAATCAGATCTTATCAAATGCCCATGTGTGGGTGAGACTGATGAAGGTCACTCATTCCAGTGACTAAGTGAACGATGGCTAAAAAGATACGGTTTTAATTAGCAAAATGTTAAAACTCATGCGAGTAATGTTATGCAGTGCATGCACATAAAGTATGTTTACAGGTAGCTTCTTAATTTACTTGTTGTATCATTCATTATGGTTGAGATATTTCTGTGAAAAAATCTTGTCCTGTAATGAAAATGCTTAAAGTAACTTACAGAGCAAGTAAGAAAGAAGAAAGTTATTTTTTCTGATGGGTGTTGGAAACAGTAGCTAGGTGTCACCTCAGGTAATTCAAGTCATTGCACTTAATATCTGGTGGTATTGATGACAGATAACATGGCTGGCTCTACAGTTAGTTGTCTGTTCCAAAAGTCTGTGCTAGCTTCTTTTGCGACTCTAAAGCTCTAACCTGGTCATTCCTGGCATTTAAAAAACAAGATGGGGGTGGTCATAATGCCAAATGGCCAAACAAAAGTGGCTGGATGGTGACTGTCCGCTTCTTGATACCCATTCATCTGAAAAAGACTGCTTTCACAGGACTGTGTGTAGTCCTCTGAAAAAAAAAATACAAATGAGTGCACCAAGTGATTCAATGTTTGTAGAATCTCCTTTAGCAGCAATAACTTCAAGTAATCATTTTCTTTGTGACTTTATCAGACTGTCACATTAGCATTCATTTATACACAGCTCTCTTACGATACCACCACAGCATTTCAATCAGGTTGAGGGCTGGACTTTGCTGGGCCATTGGAAGACACTGGTTATTTTCTTTTTCAGCCTTTCCATTGTAGATTTTAATTCTGTGTTTGGGATCATTGTCCTGTTGTATGACCTGGTTTACCTAGAACATTCTGTTATGCAGAGGAGTTCATGAAAGTCTTGATGCATGCTCAGTCATCCAGGTAAGTAAATCCCAAAAGGTTGATTCTGTTCATCTGGACGTAGCGATTTCAGTGCAAAAAACATTTCGTCACTCATTCAAGTGACCTTTTCAGTCTCAGCTGATTGCAGGTTTCCCCAACCTTATAAACAGTACATTTGCACAATGACTGAAAACAAGCCCACTGAATGAACAATGGGCTGTGAGCTCAGTTCCTTGATCATTAATATGAACTGTTTACAAGTGTTTATATATACTGTTTATAAGGTTGGAAACCTGCAGTCAGCTGAGACTGAAGAAGTCATTTGGATGAGTGAAGAAACTTTTCTCCCACTAAAAACGCTACGTCCAGATGAACAGAATCAACATTTTGGGAGGAGTTCATTAAGGTTCACAAGTCCTGCCATTGCAAAACAAACCCAAATCATCACCCCTCAGTTGGTTTCACAGTTGATATCAGATGCTTATACTGAGAAGCTGTGTTTGGTTTTCACAGGGCACGGGGTCCTGTGCATTATGGCCACACATCTCCATCTTGGTCTTGTCAGTCAGAACAATGTTCTAGAAGTGTTGTGGCCCCTTCAGATGCAACTTTAAATTTAATGTTTTCTCCTGGAAACCCTTGCCATAAAGCCATCCGTGTTCAGTCTTTTTTGTAACTGTATTGTCACGAGCTTCAACATTAAAATGTTAACTGAAGCCTGAAAAGTCGCAGATGTAGCACTTGGGTTTTTTGCAATCTCTCCTAGCATTGGATGGTCTGACCTTGGGTGAATTTGTGGGACGTCCACTCCTGGGAAGATTGTGGCATTGCATTAGCACGCCTGAATGCTCCAGAACATAAAACTGCCAGAACGTCTGCTGTTATACTGCAGGTTACTCTTGGTGATGATCAGTTAATCAAATATTTGCGGAAACCTTTATCTTTCACTACAACATGGCAGTTTATACTTGATAATCAAATTTCAGCTGGCATACAGAACACAAAAGTCTTGGGTCTAGCATAGCATCTGTAAATGAAATTCAACTATCCAGGCATGAGATGTGAACATGAAACCATATGGATTGAACTATAATTCATTTATTGGACCTTTATAGTGAATGAAATCCTTCATGGATCACTGATAACAAATCGCGCTGCACCTCACTGGACTTCATTTATATTTTTTTTGCTGGTTGCAAAGTTTCTGTGGGAATTAAATTCTATAAATATATTTTTCTGTTTAGTTTCGTTTTGTAAAACACATGTAACTGTTACAGTTTAGGGACTGTATATCATTGATCTGACCTAAAGAAACTGAGATGGAACAGAAAAACTGAGCAGTTTGTCTTTTTTCTCTCATATTTTAATATGACAGTACAAAAAATACACACAGTAGGACATTTGCTAACTTGTTACAACAGTAACCAATTATTCTTACATTGTTTGAAGGCCACACCTGACAGTTTCCATGACCTTTGACAAATTTCATTAACAGTAGTTAAACTGTTCTCAGCAGTGGCATCCATGCTTATCACACAGACCTATGGTTTATATGCTTTGCTTTCTTACCCACCTAACACAAGCTTAATCTCAATTATATGGTCTTCTGGTCAAATTAGATTTTGCCTGTGAACACATTGTTAGAAATAGACAGCTTTCCCTCCCGTCTTTTCCTCTGCCCAACTTTTGCAAACCAGGTTGCTTTCTATTTGAAAATTCCTCCTTGTTGGAATAAGTTGGAAAATCACACTCTTCCCCTTCTTTGCTTTCTCTGATAATGGCGCTGTATTTTCTTTCTTATGTCAGGTACAGTTTCCACAGCTAGTCCAGTTTTTCCACCGTCCACAATGACAGCTAAAGCAAAACAGTGCAACCACAACATGTCCTCTCCTTGTTGTGGTTGCACAACTGAGTATTCATTACCTCAGGTGATTTGTACTATATGACAGACAGAATTGCACAACAAGAAAAGGAGTCATTATTTTATAGCTCTGGTGCTGGGGAGACACTAATTACATCCATCTATCCATCTTCTTCCGCTTATCTGAGGCCGGGTCGCGGGGGCAGCAGCCTAAGCAGAGAAGCCCAGACCTCCCTCTCCCCAGCCACCTCCTCTAGCTTGTCCGGGGGAACACCAAGGCGTTCCCAGGCCAGCCGAGAGATATAATCTCTCCAGCATGTCCTGGGTCTACCCCGGGGCCTCCTCCCGTTGGGACATGCCCGGAACACCTCACCCAGGAGGCATACTTGTCAGATGCCCGAACCACCTCAACTGGCTCCTTTCGATGTGGAGGAGCAGCGACTCTACTCTGAGCCCATCCCGGATGGCTGAACTTCTCACCCTATCTCTAAGGGAGAGGCCAGCCACCCTTCGGAGGAATTCATTTCCGCTGCTTGTATCCGCGATCTCGTTATTTCGTTCAATACCCACAGCTCGTGACCATAGGTGAGGGTAGGGACGTAAATCGACCGGTAAATTGAGAGCTTCGCGTTTACGCTCAGCTCTCTCTTCACCACGACGTACAGCGTCCGCATCACTGCAGCCGCAGCACCAATCCGTCTGTCGATCTCCGGCTCGCTTCTCCCGTCACTCATGAACAAGACCCCGAGATACTTGAACTCCTCCACTTGGGGCACGAACTCGTCCCCGGCCCCGGAGTGGGCACTCCACCCTTTTCCGGCTGAGAACCATGGCCTCAGATTTGGAGGTGCTGATCCTCATTCCCGCTGCTTCACACTCGGCTGCAAATCATTCCAGTGCGAGTTGGAGGCCATCACCCGCTGAAGCCAACAGAACCACATCATCCGTGAAAAGCAGAGATGAGATTCTGAGGCCACCCAAGTTAAAGCCTTCTCCCACTTGGCTGCGCCTAGAAATTCTGTCCATAAAAATTATGAACAGAATCGGTGACAAAGGTTCTGTTTTTGTCACTAGTTACACCGAATTGATAAATTATCTAAATGCTATCAATTATCCCAATGAATGCATCATTGTTACTACATTTTTAGTCACGGGAAGGAAGCACTTTGCACCAGAGCTGGTTGGCAGTGCTTGAAGAGCTGACATGTTGGAAACTCGATGGGCTTAGTCATGGGATAGTTCCGGAGTAGCTCTTCTCCGTGATGTGAAATATAACCCTTTTTTCAAAGAAAAACAACAGCCCGTTTGAACTGAGCAGCTAAGCTAAGTAGCGCGCATGCCTCACATTTTATTTGATCCATTTGAACAGTCGTGCATCACTATGCAAACATTTATGTTGCTACAGATTCCAAGACAACCCAAAGCACTTAAACTCACTCTGTAAGCTCTCTTTAAATCTACTGGCTGAGAATTATACTTCTTACCTAATGTGATCATAACATGAAAGTTTAATGTTATCATGAACACGCTTCACTAATTTGCTTTTTGTTTGTGTGGCATACTTATGAAATTTTTAACACTGCTGTGAACTTACATGTAGTAAGTCAAGACAACCTAACTAACTTTAGCTAATTGGGAAACTAGTATGAGAATATGGAGTCAGTCGCACCATATGTTAGAGAGTACAATGGCACAAACTTCACTGGAGCCGCAAAGTCCTCTTGCAACAAACATGCAGAATAAATATGTGTGAGTAACAGCAAATGTAGGCAAGCTGTCACCTATCAATTCCCCTTCTTCCCCCACCCTGAGGAAAAAAGGCATTAATGAGAAATGAAAGTGTTCCAGTCACATTACCCAAAAATATGCATGATTCACCTTCTCAAAAATGCACCCAGGGAAAAGGTAAAACTTTTCTTAATCACTAACACATATAACATTTATCTCTGAGAAGAAAATATGTAATTTATGGTTTAACCAGTTGATCAAGGACTGTTATATTTATATTTCTTCAATTTTATTGTGAGGAATTAATTTTATTCCATCAATCCAGCATGTCCTGGGTCTACAACATCTCACCTAAGAGCTTATTAATGTGTTTGTCTCACCTGCCTGTCTCTGCTTTGCATTTGGCAAAATATTCTGAACACTGTTTGATGTGATCAACTAACAGACAGTTTGTGGTAAGTTTACTACTGGTTAGCTTTCAAACCAGTAGTTTTTACTGAAAGCAAAAGTTTGTGAGAAATTTGAAAGGAACACATTTATTAGCATTTGTAATTATGTAATTTAGAGAAACTGGCTAAATGGTTTCCACATGATTAATTTTAAATAAGAATTGCAAAATAGAATTATTTATTAAGCCTGAACAAAACACCATCTGTAAAAACCTGATTTTATTCAAATCGTTGTTTGTGTAAATTTGACAATACAGCAATAATGTAATACGTAAGTATGCATTAGTTAACTGATAGATAATGTCAACGCAGGTAAACATAATGATATCCCCTTAGCTTCTGCACAAAAACTCAAATTATTCTGGTTCCATCCATTTTTCTTTCAGTGATACTATTCAAAATTCTTCAATACATAATTCATTATTATAGAGATATGTGATCAGGATATAAAGATGCTTAATCTGGTTGAGAAATCACCCATGCTGTAAGTGCATTATGCGGATGCTAATGCATTTACCTAGAGACAATAGCAATGTTAATGTAGCTGGGGTGAAGCAAGAAAGTCAAAAAGAGTGCAGTGTTAACATTAAGAGACATCGCATGAATGAGTCATGATTTTGTCTAAATGCATTTGTGGCCGTATGTCTTGTGTCTTGGAACATATCACACAAACGTGAGATAAACAACAGGGTTAGTTACTATGAAGCAAAGCTCAACTGACAACACAGTGGTGAAAAAAACACTAAAAATCATCATTAGCACATTCAGTCTCTCCCTTCATCATGCTTTAGGGTGTAAAATCAAGATTGATGGTGCGCAGGATTCAGGAGTGAGATGACACCCAATTCTACACTCCCTCATTGTCTAGGCGTCTTCTTATAAGCAGATAGCAAGCTGTGATATTCAAAGTGACACTCAATTAGGTGTGCACTGGCAGGGGGACACAGATTGATTGGATGGCTTAGTCCCTGAATGCAGAAATAACTATGCTGAAATTGTCTTATGCTTTTCTCCACAAACCTTTGCTAGACATATAAGGTGAAATCGCTAGATGGGACACTACAAAATAAATGTGTGTACGTGTGTTTTTTTTAAAAATCTTTTGCTATTCAGATTAAGAACATACTCAGCCAAAAGAAGAAAAAAATCACCCAAGTCAAGGACATCCATCATTTGATTCTGGTAAAGTGTTGAAAGAGGAAAGCAGCATAATGGATAAAGTAATGACGTTGTTACACAGCACTAATGCTCCCTTAGTAGTGATCAGTGGTGCTCTAAACTACCTGTTTATAATAGGTCTGTTACCGTAACACCTCCAGATGTTGCCATTTAAGTTATGAAAATGATCACGGGTCCAACATTTTGCCCTTGTGCAAGTTCATCTAGACCAACATAAAGATAATGTGCACAGCTCAAATGGGCAAACATCTGCCAAGAGGACACATTCAGGAGCTGAGAGGCAGTGTGTTACCACCATCAATCACCTCGTTCGATGAGTTTACTTAACCTCATTTTAGTAACTACTAGTTAATCTTGGGTTGTCAATTAAAAACGGTAAGCAAAGTTGTGCCTGTTTAGCAAATCACTACCCTATGCTAAATCTTCTCTTTAACATAATAATAAATGCCATTGAAAACAGGTCTCATGCCACATGTGTAAGTTACATGTCATTTCCTCTTTTAGTTCGTTTTTTCCATTTGGTTCAGATAGCTATGCTAGCATGTTGTAATGACTTCTTCTAGTTAGAACCTATGACCTAAACAGATAAACCTATGAAAATCTTCTCTTTAACCTAATTGAACAATAGGCGGCCTGCAATCAGGTGTCATGTCACACATTGCAGCTATATTTCATTTCAGCTGTTTCAAACTATTTCTTGTTTTTTTTTTCCTTTGACTATTTATATAAATCACTATATATATATAAATATGTAACTCTACACTTAGTGAATACAAAGTCTGGGTTTCAATACATTTGAAGTTACAATATATCCAATATCATCCTGTGCACACCATCTCAGCTCTCTAACTTTGTTTCCACACCATTTGACCTGAGCTGTCCATCTGATGTACTCATTTATATCCTGTCTATTCTCCTGACTCCCCCCCCAAAAAAATCTTATCATATTCAACTTGTTGAATGTGTTGTGATGTATCTCAAAATTATACATCACCATCATCTTGTAAACACTCCTTTTCGTTCTTGCTGCTATCCTTTTGTCACAAATCACCCCTGACACTCATCCCCACCCACTCCACCCTGCCTGCACTCTTTTTTGTGTGTAGTTTCTGTTGCTTTGGATCGTCTCCCCTCATTCACACATGTATTCTGTCTTACTTTTACTCACTTTAATTCGTCTTCTCTCCAGAGCATACCTCCACCTGCTCCCTGCTCTCACTACAGAGGATATTGTCATCTTGTCAGAACATTTCCATCTCTATCCTTGGTCATTCTCTCCATTCCCTGTATTTCTAGCTTCTATCTTTGTTCATCTCCCTGCCTGTCCCACGTTTTCTTTCCTAACCTCTTCCTTTGAATTATTTCCTGTATTTCCTCATTCCATCACTAAATACCCTTGTCCTCTTTCCAGAGGATATACCAAACACCTTCTTGAGAGTTTCCCTCTGTCCTTCCTGCAACCCAGAGCCTGTTTCAACTCCCCCCAGAAGTCTGCACATCACTCTTCCTTCTTCAGCTTCCACCATTCAATCCTCACTTTTGCCTTCACACATTCTTCTTGATTTCTAAAGTCATCCTAATGACCACCATCCAATGTTGCCTAGTTACATAGTCCCCTGCCTTCACCTTGCAGTCTCCTATCTCTTTCAGATTGCACCTTCCTTATAATATAAAGTTTCCCCATGTGCACCTTCATCCACTCTTATATGTCACCCTATGCTCCTCCCTCTTTCTGAAATATGTGTTCACCACAGTCATTTCCATCCTTTTCACAAACTCCACTACCATCTCCGCTTCTCCATTTCTCTCCTTAACACCATACTTACCTACCAGCTCCTCATCACCCCTGCTGCATATCTGTTGAAGTCTGCTTCAATCACCCCTCTCCACCCCCGGGGACACTCTACCACTTGATCCAACTTACTCCAGAATTCTTCTTTCTCTTCTAATTGACATCCAACCTGTGGGGCATACGCTCTGACAACATTCAACATCACCCCATCGATTTCCAGCTTCAAACTCATGATCCTGTCTGGCACTCTCTTCACCTCCACAACACTACTCCTACTTCTTCTCTCTCCCCATCTATACAATGATAGAACCATTTGAATCCACCTCTATTGCTCCTGGCTTTACGTCCCTTACACCTGGTATCCTGGATATATAACATGTCTACCTAAAAAAGCAATTTCTACTTACTTTGTAATTTATATTTTTATTTAGTTTATTTTTATCGTCTTTTTTACTATTTGTGTTCTGTTCTGTAGACAGGACAAAAAAAAATGCATGTACCCACTATGACGTCATTCACGTGGTCATGAAGTTCCTGTGTTGAAGCCTGAGATCGTTGTTTTCACTGTTGTCATCTTGGTGTTTTAAAACCAAAATGAGATTGACCAGCGGTGGGGTGGATCTGTCCACTGTGGGGCTAATGTATAATTTATGGTGCCGTGTTTGTTTGCATAGTATTTGCCTACAGAGAACCTATGGAGAGTGCTTTGCAACCAGTGTAAATCTGCTCCTGTCAAATACACTGCTCACATCTGACAACAGATGCTCTCTGTAACAGGGACAGTGCGCAGCTGCCCACGGACTGCCCACAGACTGCCAACAGACTGCCACCACTGAACCATAATTTCACTCACATCCACTGGTCGACTTAGATTAACCAGGTAACCCAACGGAGGAACCAGGTAGAGGGAATGTGCAAACTTCACAGAGAAAGCCCGTAGCTGCCCAGGAGCTTTGAGCAAGAAACATTCTTACTATGAGATTTCAGTACTGAACCGGTTTTCTACATTTTTATTTTCAGTTTATATAGTTTACGCATTTAATCATATGTAAGACAAATACTAAATACTAAAAGGATCAGGGATCATCACACTCCCATTATATAATAACAATAAAAGGTTAATGTACATCTGAAAATAACTATTTTCACGTAAGTTGTATCACAATGTTACGGTCTTTCAGTATGCAGCATAGTCTTCTTCACGTCTACTTGATAAACACTGTAAAGCCAATTTCAGTTTTATCATATCTGTTTAATTCAGCTGAGGCTGTAGGCCTTAGATAAACTGTGAGGATTAAGCCCAAGAGGGTGATGCATTATGGTTATCAATTTCAACCCAAAATTTATGGATTAACGTCTCTTTGAGTGAACATTTTTTTAAGGTCCACTGTGAATTCAAGTCCTCCTGGGTTCCTTCAGCCAGCATTTGAAGGATTAATTTGCTCTCTCCATTAGACAGCAGCACTTGGCTGCCCAGGCCTCCAGAGGGAAACGATGAACATGGCCAGTGTTGTAATTGCTTTAATACTATCAACACAAAAACATGTTTCCGCCGATGTTCACGGTCACAAATTAAAATATGAGACTTAATTAATTGCTGTGATTCAGGTGTTATTTACTTGTTACAGTGGGATGTTGCTGCTGCTTGTCCTGTGTGAAATATAAAAATGAAACTAAAGCAATGAAAGAGCCTGGGGTGGCTACGCTGCATGGGGTACTTAAATGAGATCCACTTGATAATGCCAGTTTTCTCCAAGAAAGTGGCACTTTGATAATATGAAATTCAGCACCCCGAGGACACCTGTGAGACAATTAACTCAATTTTCAGCACCATTTATTAATGGCTGACAGTTTGTCAACCTCATTATGTCAGTTTGCAGTTTATTTGTGCAAACTGTAAGTGCTACAATGTCCAGGTGCCAAGCTGCTTTTGGTCACCTGTTCTATTGCTTTGTTGTTGGGACAGTAATTAAGAAGGCCATTATTTCTGATTAGTGTTCCTTTTCATAATTAATGAATAGGCAGCTTTGTCCAGATGGCTATTTCGTCACTAAGCCATTAGTCATCTTGTTAAGCTGGACCTTCAAAGTGAAGCAATAAGTTAAACATATTTTCTACAATAAAAGCACAACAGTCACATTGATTTTAAGCTTCAAGAACACAAGTTTTTCTGCTTTAGGAGGGTCGGGAAAATACTTTTGTTTTATTTTATTAATATATAATGAAAATGCGCTAGGTGCTTTCTGTTCCTTCAGTTTACAATCCCATAGCAATACAATAATGAGGACATAAATGAAAGTCATCCAGTTCTTGTCTCTGTCAGTTTTTATTTTTTGTATTTTTTTGGCCCCCAGTTTGCTTCTCAGTCCTGCAGCCTGATCAAACGGCCCCAGAGTCCACACTTGACCTCGACTCTGTTAACCCTGACTAAGCTCAGTGGCAGTTAGTGTTTTATCACCTGAAGAGGGAACCAACTTTTCCTTCAATCCGCGCTAAAACTAATTAAAGTTGGGGCAGAGGAAGCATCTGGCGAGAAAGAGAGAGAGAGATGGAGCGAATGAGGTTGAGTGAGTGACGTCGGGAGGGGAGAGATTAACAAGTGCAGGCAGAGCACTGTCTCTCAGTCGCTAATCCTTAAAGTCACAGATATGCAGTAAGCTGGGGCCTTTGTCAGTTAAAGACTGCCTTCAGATCTACCCAACTCTTTGTCTGCTGCCGTGCATCCTCCTCCCCTTATACCCTCTGCTATACCCTTACTCTTCATACTCCTTGAATCAGGGATAAACATGGGAGCACTCACTTTTCCAGGCGAGATGAAAGGCTGCTGGGGGTTGAAAGAAGCAGCTCATGCAGCAGAGATGGCTTGCCATAACACCAGATGGATAAAAGAGCATGGAGGAAGAGAAAAGCAGGAGGTATATGAAGAGGCTCTATTTTTTCCCCACAGTGTTTACATGTCACAAAATGACTTCAACAGATTTGTTTAGCACCTTATTAAAAAGTTCTACTGGAGCTTGGAGAAGTTGCAAAGTAGATTTTTTAAAAATGTATTTATTTCATTTTCTTTTTTTGGGAGGGTTAGTAACTCAGTAAAGTGTGAATTTTTATGGACTCTCACATCATCACATACTGACACCTAATCAAAAGCCTTTAAATACATTTTTATACCTTAATATCCTTTAAGCAACTTTATGTATTCAGTTAAATTCAATTAAAGTGTTTTTTTTTTATATCTGAAACTGATGAACTTTTTAATTAAAGTTATTATTATGTTATCCAGAGTATAACACCTGGTCTAAGAGATATTATTTCATTTAATTAACCTTTCTATAATGTGAACTTTCTGAACAACATTTACAAAGATTATGAATTTACGTAATTTTTCCTCCTAAAAAAAACATTTTTTATTATTACTTTAAAAGATCAGCAAGATCATTGCTGTACTTTTACAGAACTTCACAAATGTAGCAAATAATTAAAAAAAAA
>VUQG01031377.1:0-17730 GCA_015106755.1 Etia nguti | reverse complement strand
TTTTTTTTTTTTATTTTTTTTTTTTTTTTTTTTTTTTTTTTTTTTTTTTTTTTTTGGTTGGTTTTTTTTTTTTTTTTTTGGTTTTTTTTTTAAATATTTGTGTGTGTGTGTGTGTACCTGAGATTATATAAGGATGTTCCCTGTTGATAAGAATGGAAAACAATTTGGGGAAGCTAGCATTTAGTGCAATCTGGAAAAAAAAATGTTTAATTGGAGCTCGACTGATTTATCGGTGTGCCAGTATCATCTGCCAATATTAGCTATTTGCTGATCTATTGATATCGGCATTTCAGAATCAGAGTTTCTAATGACCTATATAAATGTAAAAAGTACAGATGGAAGAAACACCCCTCAGCTGCATTATGAATGTTGCATAGTTTGTCCACCAGAGGGCATTCTGCAACTTAACAAATTTTGTTATGCTATCTTAGTAAGGTCTTGGATAACTACACATAACATAAAATAATATCAGCTTATGAATCAGAATATTGGATTTTTAATTTAATTCCTAAATATCCTATATCAGTTGGGCAGTATATTTAATTATTTCAAGAGCAAAATTATTTAAGTTGGGATTAGCTATGCACAGTTTCTGGGTTTGAAGACATCTTCTTGAGCTCTGAAAAGTTGTAACGTGCATTTTGGATACTAAAGGATTACGCAAAACTAATACTAATCAAATACTAAACATAAAATCCTATAAATTGGTTGAAGAATCCAGTTTTTGTAAAAGGAACTCCTACATCCTTTTATTAGCCATGATTCTGTTTATGGGAAGCATTCGAAAGGTGATGGAGGACGACTGTTTGTCAATTACAACTGTTTGGAAATCAGAAGGCTCATAATAATGTGAATTTTATTCTCTGCCCTTAAAAGGTCACATGAGCGTCCCAACATGTAGATCAGTTTACTTTTGCTTTCGTTTTAAAAGATTGCTTAGACTTTATTGGGATTCAGTGATTGAATCATCTCACGGAAAAACCTTATTTTTGGATTAATTGCAGACCCATCCGACACCTCACCTTGACCTAGTAGTGTAGTTAAAACTGGTGTCTTAACGCAGCATAATGAAAGGCATTATCTTCTTTACTAGGTTCAATGTTTTTTCTAGACACTTTCAGTGTTTTTTAATGAGAGGTTGTTTGAGCATTAGGGCTGAAACCAAAATGCGTACATGTCTGCATCATACCAGGTCACTAGCAAGTGATATTTAAACTGAATCATAAGATGGAACATTAAAAAAAAAAAAAAAATCCTAGTAGAGTAAAAGAGTGGCCCTGCCCACTCCCTGTGTCTCCACCCATCTGCTTTTAAACACAATCTACAGACACACAATCGTTCCCTTCCTGTTGACTTGTTTTTCCTGTCTGCGTCAGCTCTGTGTGTTTTGAGGTAAGGGGGTAAGGAGGAATGTGAGACGCATTGCTTAATTCTTTACTTTTGCTTGATAGTCAAGCAATTTGTAATAAACGAAATGTGATGTCACAGGGAAGAAAAGGAGAGATGTAGAGAAACAAAGAACTCTTACTGCCTGCTCACAAGCTTTTTCCAGATTTTAGTTTGAAGGCTGTTTAAGGTATAGTTTGAGTAAATAGAAATGTCTGTTAATTAAATTAAAGTTAAGTTTCTTTTCTTTCTGACACTCACGACCAGAGTTGGACGCTCCAGTTAGTAATTGTTCCTCGACAGCACTATGGTAACTTCACAGCTTGCTTACCAGTTGATTGCTTTGGCTCTCCTGAGGGGTGTTTTGCTCTCATCATGAGGTTTTTTTTTTAAAACATTGCTGTCTTAACATTTTATGGTGTGTCCCTCACCTTGCACAGGCTTCTCTTTGCCTGCCTTTTGCTAACAAAAGAAGGAAAAACTGCACAGAGTAATGTTGGATCAGTGATGACTCATATTTTGTGGTTACGGATTTGCTCTGCAGCCTCGCCCATTTGTTTCCTATAACAAACCACACTCTTCATTTCCACTGTTATTTCAGTTATGGCTGGACCCAGGCCCGTGGTGTGTAGTGGCCCATCAGGGGTGGGAAAGAGCACTCTGCTGAAGAAGCTCATGAAAGAATATGAGGGTGTCTTTGGCTTCAGCATCTCACGTAAGTGTGTCTGTGTTCCTGTAAAGAATTTCACATTATTTTTAATATTTATTATTTTGCTGTTGAGCTTTGTTAGTCATGAGTAAAGCTTTTATTTTCTCCCTAAGTGAGTAACAAATTGTTGCAGCGCCAGATTTTTAAACTCGAGTGTGACAGAAGTGTCTTCTCTGTTCTCAGATACGACAAGAAAACCTCGACCTGGAGAACAGAACGGCATAGGTACAGCATGTCACTGCTCTTTCACAACCAATGAACCCGAAAGCAGCCTGACTAGCAGCCTGACGGTTGAATTTTCTTCTTTTTCTTTTTTTTTTTGTCCCGGGTTTCAGATTACCATTATGTTACGCGGGATGTGATGCAGGCAGGCATCGAAAATGGCGATTTTATTGAGAGTGCAGAGTTTTCCGGGAACCTGTACGGGACGAGTAAAGCAGCTGTCCAAGAGGTCCAATCCAAGAACCTCATCTGTTTATTAGACATTGATATGCAGGGTGTGAAGAACATCAAAAAGACAGACCTCAATCCAATGTTCATTTCCATCCAGCCACCATCCATGGAAATCCTGGTAAGCACATACGATTTGAAGTGTGCACAGCACGTGTCTGTAGATTCCCATTTTTGCCACCAAACAAGTGGGTGTTATCACCAGTTAAATTTGCACCACGGGGATCAGGTAAAACGGGTTTTGGCTGCTCTGTGGAGATTTCTGAATTGCTTCTGTAGGTTGAACCTGTTCTCTTGTTTCAGGAAAAGCGTCTAAGAGGCAGAAAAACAGAGTCGGAGGAGAGCCTTCAAAAGCGTTTACAGACAGCCAAAATAGAGATGGAGTTTAGTAAGTAGCTGTCATTTGCTCTCAACAGATCAAAGTTACAAACTACAAATCTTCATGTCATAACTGACCATGAATGGATCTCCTTCTAGGCAAAGAACCTGGTGCATTTGATGTTATAATCATCAATGATAATTTGGACGATGCTTATGCGAAGTTGAAAGACGCTCTTAAGGAGGTGAGTTACGATTTCACAACACACACTTTTTATAGTCTTTCTTTCTTTGTTTTTTGCAATCTGTCAGTTTTAAGTTTGGCAATTAAAGTTTCAACATAAACTTTAAATGTTATGCCAGGAACACTTTCAATTATTCCATTTATTTTATTCTAAACTAAACATCCAAACAGGAACATTTACTCTGTCTTTAAAATGGTGATTTATAAACAGCAATAAGACGGAGATGGTCTGCAGTTAAATGGGGGCATATCGGCAAGTGCATGCAAATTTTTTTTGTGACAATATGGCAATTAACTGTAACAAACAGGTGAAAAGTGCAGATCTGTTGCCATCTGCATACAAAGAAATTCACATTAAACAGAAATTTGATATTAACTGCTCACATTCAGTCCACCAGGACCTCATGGAACCTCTGAAACAAAAATTCTGTCTTAACTTTATGAATCGGATGGCAATTTAATCAAACTGTCACCAATCTGAGAGTGACTGCAGTCATTACAGATTATAGTAAGCCCTCTGTACTAGTTGCAGTTGTATAAAATGCATTTAACCTTAGATGTTTGTCAGATTACTAAAAGTTGATGAAGAATAAACCTTTACTGAATTCAGTTAGCTCAAAAGGTTTTGCCTTTTTTTCCAGTATGACTGGTAGGTTATGGATAAGAAAAATATTGGAAATTCGATGCCCACATCCTGTAAAAACTACTTGCAGCCAAAGTGATTACTGTTCTGCAAACGTTGCATAGGCTGTTCTTAGTCTCTTGCCACAGATCGGTGGTCTTCCCTGACTAATTATAAAACCTTTTTTTTTCTCTGCAGGAAATTGATAAGGTCAAGAAAGTGTCCTCATAGGAGACAGCAGCATCGTGGTCGTCATTCAGCCACTCCTCACAACACCACCTCACAATTCCACTCTTGTACATTCCCTCAGATGGTGGTCTGTGAAACTAGGACAATTTCCTTCAGCAGATATACAAACGGCTTTTGTTTAGAAGTAGTTACTTATAAATAACTTAGTGTAAAGTGGAACATTTTTATTTAATTTTTTTTTTTTTTACAGGCACAGTGCTTACCATATTTTTATTTTTACATTGAAGAGAAGACACCCCAAGAACTCTTACTTGAAGTATAACTGGCATGATAAGCAGGAACAATTTGATGGACACAGAAAATATTGTGTGCAACCTTATTTTTTTGCAGAAGTACGATTCATTCCATCATCTGGACAGACTGGTTTTTCAAGGATTAGTTTGTTGGAGGGGGGGGGGTTGTTTTGGATTTTTCTTTTTCTTTCTGTCTTTTGCAACTAGCTACACTGTGTTGATGTTTGATGTCTTAGATGCAGTGAAGTGTACAGGTGATGGTCAGAGTGAGAGATTAAAACCAGCACTCAGGCCCCTGAAAATTTTGTCGGTAGGTTTGGGCGGTATCTTAGTATCATGGGGTACCAGGCTATTTAGACGGAGTACTTTCTGTACTGTTAAAAAATATAGACACTCCTTTGTGTTATGCTTATGCTTATGCCGCTTAAGCTAACAGTGAACCAGTGTTGTGTTTTGATAACATTAATGAGTTTCATAAACTAATATTTCTGGTGCCAGCTAGCGAGGGTGGGAGAGATTAAGCATTCAGCCAGCTATTCTCTCACCCTCCTACCTGAAGTGTCATCTGTCATCATCAGCTTTTAGTTTATTTACACAAATGTAATCATATACCTGGTGAAATGTAAGGAAGGTATGAAAGACTCAATATTGCCCAAGCCTATCAGGAAAATGTGGTGACTCTTTACTTTTAGGGGATACATACAAGTCAGCTATACCTTTGAAACAGTAACATTATTGCAGTGTTGGTAAACGCTTTTTGTTTTTATTTTTTTATTATTTTATATAACTTGCCAGGCAATGTGCTGGTTCCTTCACACTCTTTGTTTGCTGGAAAACCATAAATACTGCTGTGCTCATGTAGAATTAAATCCCATCACAGAGGTAGAAACGGTACAACTACATTGTATTCTTTTATAACACGTGTTTATTTAGTGTTGTACATTTGGGAAAACTTTATATTGTGTAAGTTTCAGTTTTCAGCTTTACCTGTACAGCAAAATGACAGCGAATTTGTGCTTTTTTTTATTGCTTAGAATTAAGAAAACAGTAAATATTTTTAAAATTTCCATTTTAGATTGGATAGTCAATTATGCCTAAATCGGTATATTCCTGTACCTTGTACCATTCATTCCTTTGCACAGAGAGCTTTATGTTCCTGATGCAACCATTTAAATTCAAGTCTTGAAAATGTTACATCATGCTGAACAAATACACGAAGGCCTCTGTAAAAAAAATAAATAAAGAAATTACTACAGAAGCCAATTATGTGGCGTATTTGCAATACTTTTATTCAATTGAACACTTTGTACTCAACCATGTTTTGTCCAAAACTACACATGTACAGTACAAGCAAGTACAATCAGTTTGTGATTTAAAATTATTACATAACATTATCCTTGTAACGGACACCTTTTAATCAACACAAACACCACACATGTTTAATTAGGAAGTTACTCTAGTTACTTTTAAATTGCACTGAAAAGGTAGTAAATTTTGTCAGCTCAAGTACTTTGCATAAACATCTCCACTTAATCAAATATAAGATGACGACTGGTTATTCTAGAGAAACACATCTGTCTTGGAGAAGCAAATACATGCAGTCACTCATCTACATATTTGTCACTTGCCTAGGAATATCCCTGTAACAGCTTGTGTGTTTACAGGTTGTTTCACTGCACTAGCAGACACAAATGCCAAAAAAGTTGAGTAAAAAATTCAGTTAGTTGATGGTAGGAACTTGGAAACAGGCATCTGTTCACCTACCAAATGATTTGCTTGCGCAAGTGTCATGTTTGTATAAACTGCTCACTAAGGAATCATTCACAACACCACAAAATAATGTAGTAGAGAAATGTGATTCTCCAATGTGATTAGACAATTCTGATTAACTAATAGCTCCTGAAACACAACTGTGCCCAAGTTTACACTACTTTCATATTCAGTGTTGCTTACTTGAAACATGCATCTCATTACCTCCCAATATTTCCAGCTCCAGGAATCCAAAGTGCCATAGCATGGCCTGAATGGTACAAAAGTAAAACCTGAAAAAATATAAATCCTATTCATGTATGTAGCAATGGACTAAGGATTACATCTGGATCAGTTAATACTGGGGAGTAAAGTTGATGATTCAGTGTAGGTACACTGCTTAACATCGTTATAATTTGTTATCTGTCAAAAATGTGTGTAAACTAAAAAATTATTTAGTTGACAATTCGCATTTTATACCTAATAAAAAATAAACACTAAATTTCTCTGCAAAGTCAAAAATTAATGATAACAACATGCGAGTAAATAACTAATATGGCACTTTAACTGAAAATTATAATGCACTTTACAAATTATTTTCTACTTTTTTTGTAAAACAGTAAATTTGAAAATATATGGAGACCAATTATTTAGCATTAGGAATATAACCTTGATTAAAGAGCATACTGGTGGATTAACCATCACAGAAACATAAAATTGATTTTGGTAATCACCAGTACTGTTAATTTAGGGAGTTGTGACATAAACCTTACACTGGGGGTGGCAGTCTCATAAATTTGTCAATCACTGTATGTATAACCAAAAACATTAGCATTTATTTTATTTAAAGACTTCAACTCACCATTAGATATGGAGAGATATGAAGGTTTTAATCAGTAAATGTCAGACCTTTCTTAGCTTCTGCCCATCATGCATATTGTACATCACACAACTTGTGTATGTTTTATAGCAGAACAGCATGAGAC
The DNA here is from genome assembly GCA_015106755.1 of Etia nguti. Classification (NCBI taxonomy): domain Eukaryota; kingdom Metazoa; phylum Chordata; class Actinopteri; order Cichliformes; family Cichlidae; genus Etia; species Etia nguti. Next base: position 10,784 of record VUQG01031377.1, on the reverse strand, counting down.
TGAAACCTGCATACAGTGAAACAGTTATCCCTATAGTTTCCATCTCATCTGTAAGAGACAGTTGAGTCTAACAGTCTGTCAAGAAAATAACTAAGGATGACGCTATTATCTGACTGGCAGGCTAAAAATGGAATGGTTTGTCAAATGCAGTAAATGTAGCTCAGGTTAGGATCTGTATTTTCATGTAAAGTGAATGTCCCTATTTAAGACTAAGAGGGTTTGTGATGCCAAATTAAATGTTTGCCTTTCACTGGTTCTGATAAAGGTCATCTCTAATTTGAAGCGTGACAGGATTGCCAACTGATGTGTAACCATAGGTCTGAGTTGACACTTTGGTTTTAAAACTCTGCTGCTTGCCTTCAACTCTCTGCACCTCTGAGCAGTACGAAGGCTTCACTTCCAGCTTTGCATGGCTCACTTGAATAGGCACGTGCCTCTCCGCCCTTGACCGAGCCTCCCTGGCCTGCGGTGGGACAGCAGATGAGAAAAGGCTGCTGGAGAGATTCTCCCTGAACCGACTAAAGAAGCCAGTCCTTTGCCGGGGCACCACATCAGGCCGACCCACGTTGAGAAGCACCGGCTGTCCCACTGTAGAACCGCCAATCTCCCTCTGAAGCACAGAGATCTCACAAGGCTTTTCATCAAGAACGTGTTGCGTGTGGGAGGAGCCATAAGTCTCTCCTTCCTCTGGGACGTAATCCTCCAAGTCCTCAAGGGTTAAAACACGTTCTCCTTGTTTTAGGAACACAGGCTCTTGCTTTCTTGCATATGTATCCTCTTCATCATCGGGTTCAAAAATTACAGTTTGTTGATCATCCAGGTCGTCGTAATCTTCTCCAGCTGTAGCAAGGACAGAAGAGAGCTCGTGCGGCTCCCCAGAAGCAGACCCGGATGCAGCATCAGTCACCTCTTCCTCCCAGGAAAGCGGTTGGCTGCTGATGTCTCCCTGCAGCTGGGCCTGTGCTTGCTCCACAAGCTTGTTGTTGGAATTGTTAGCATTTGGGTTTTCCATTGGAGACCTTTTGGGTCTTGAGGGAGTGCCTGCACGATCAGACCCTGCTGGTGAAATACCTCTCCTCCTGGGCAGCCTGGGAGACTTATTGACCTTATACTCGATCACCTCTTCTACTTCAACCCACCTGGGCTTGATCTCTGTTCCCCTGGCTTCTGCCCCCTGGGGCTCAGTAACAAAGAGAGTTGGGATAGTGGTCTTTCTTGGAGTAGGCATCCTCCTTGTCCTGACTGTAGGAGGCTCGGGGGTGGAAGTCTCAGAGCGGTGGACACCAGCAAGAGTCAAGCCGGGTGATCTGTGTCTTCTCATTCGAGGATTCTTCACCACGGTGGTTATAGTCTCCTCACTGGAATAAGAAGTGCATTAGGCCTATTTAAAGAAAATCAACCTTGCTTGGAGGAAAATAATAGGATAGTAATAAGCTGCAGTAATAAGGCTGCCAGCTGAAGTAGACAGCACCCTGATGAGAACAGCCCACCCTTTCATTATCCTTGTGATAGATTCCATCAAGGCTATAAATACACAATGCATACATGGAGCCAGAGAAGAAAAAAAACACATACAGAAAAATGCCCCAAATGCCCTACGATGGGCAATGCTATCTATTAAAAGCAATACCTACACGGTTACATGAACCCAAAAACTACAGTGGAACTTTATCTTAAAACAACCCCCCTTAAAGATTCCTAAAATATATAGGAAATATACAGAAATTATTTTATTAATATATACTGTAGTTTTAGGTAAAAAAAATCCAAGATTTTTTAACATCTATCTATTCCTACCTGACAGCATTCATTTTCCTTTGACTGTACTTACATGATGATGGTTTTCTTTGGTATTTTTGTCTCCTGCTCGGTAACTGAGGGAGGAACATGGACAAAGCATGATGGTTATTTTGCATTGCTAAAGCTGCACTCAAAGCATTTTCTGCTCATTAAAAACCAGAAAAAGTCCAGAAAGAGTAAGACTGTATGGATAAAGTCAGACTTGCTACCTTCAATGGTGATGGCCTGCTCACCAGAGCGAGCCACAGCAGAGGGGAGGACCAAGTCAGCAGCACACTTTGCACTGCCCAGACGGTTCGACAACTGAAATCCAACAGATATATTTTTAGAGTGATAAATGTGACTCACTGCTGCTAATTAATATCAACTATTTTGAAAGTAATTCATAGGTACAAAGGCAAATGCATGACCTGCATTAAAATCTCCCCTCATTGACCCTTCAAAATGAAGGATTTTTGTAATTATCTGAGATATTTTCTGGTATTGAGACCTCTTACTGTAGAGCTCCAAATTCTGAACAAATAGATCTTAATAATTTAATGATCCTAATATATTTCGAGTACTTCTGTCAGAGTCTCTCTGTCTCACATATTATAACTGCCCTCCCAGAGCCTCTTCATGCCAGAGATTTCTTCCTCTTAAATGTATTTATTTTACTGTTACTTGCAACAGGGATGCAAATTGTTGGATCTCTCTATGTAATGCTGTATGGTCTTGACCTCACTAAGTGAATTGCCCAGAGATTATGTACACTCTGAATTGGCACAAAACTAATACAGTTAAATGGAAAGGAATTAGTCTAGACCAACCTCGCACTCATAGTGTCCAAGGTCTCTCTCTGTCAGGTTTTTGATTACCAGAACCAGAACGCCACTACGGAGCTCACTGTACGTCTGATATTTCTGCTGGTCAGTCAGCAGTCTGCCGTCCTTGAACCACCTTGAACAGGGACACATGCAGACAGGAGACAGGAGTAGAGGACAGGGTTAATATTAAAAAAAAATTGCAAAATTGAATCAAAATGAAGGAAAGAAGAAAACATAAGGAAGGTATCCATACCTGACCTTGGGCTTGGGGGCGCTTTGTATTACACAGGTGAACTGAGCATCCTCACCGGCAACAAAGATGGCATTCCTTATTTTATTTACAAAGCGCGGAGGTACTAAAAGAAACACATGACAGTGTTTTATGTTTTAGACTATTCATAATTTTTCACAGGAAAAGTGTAATGAAGCAGCAGAAAAGAATACTGTTAGGATCATGCTATTTTAGGACGTTATCATATGCCACTTACCCTGAACTGTGATCTTTCCGAGAGTACTGGCATTGCCAGCTGGACTTGTGGCAAAGCACATGTACTGACCAGAATCATCTGCAGTCATATTGTCCAGGATTAGTGTGCAGGAACCATCGGGGTCCTCGATGATGATGTGATGAGGATCTGCCTCCACTGCGCGTCCATCTGCATCCAACAAGTAAACAAAACCACTCATGAAACAATCTTTGAATGTCACTCCACATGGCTAAAAGCCACAGAGGAAATGCCTCACCCTTGTACCAGGTGATCCCAGGTTTGGGTACTCCAGTAACTTTGCAGGCCAGCTTAACAGTCTGGCCCAGCTCTGCTGTGCAGTTCGCCAGAATTTCATCAAAATCAGGGGAACCTGGAAAATAGTTTGGTATAAAATGCTGTTCAAGAAATTCCAAGCAACAGAGAGGTAAAGAAAAAAGTAAAACTGGTGCCTGAGTCCCACTCACTCCATGCGGGCATGCTGTATCGCTGCTGCAGTTCTCTGAGGTCTCTAAGCCACGAGTTCTTGATAGTAACAGTTCGGGCCTGTAAGGTGTACTTCCTCACAGAATCCTCGCGCTCATGCCAAATCTCAAAGGCGCGGTCATCACCCTCCACTGTTTCATTCACATCAATGTTATTCAACTGAAACAAGATAAAGAAACCAGCAAACATCATTTAGGCCACTGACCATGAAAGAAAAGATGAAACTAGAGTATGTTAAAAACACTTACCTTCATCATGTTCTTGAAAATATATGCTTGTGTATCAGTGTTGCTGTCTCTCTTGGGCTTGCAGATGATGCAGTAGTTCTTAAAGAGGAAGACGTGGCGGTGGTGACCTCTAGAGGACGTTCTAATTCCAGGAGCACCCTCCCACACTTGGAAAGGCCCCTGGTGGGAGAGAGAAAACATATACAGACAGTCAAACACTTATGTCTAATAAAGACCCTGCACAGTTGGCAGCTACGTGGTACCTGTCTAATTGGTTCTCCAAGAACTTCAAGGGTGGCAGGATAGTTCTCAATCATGGAGACATGGTGGGTATTCTCAGAACGCTGAGGGAGTGCAGACACCATTGCAAAAGCTTCTTCCAGCAGGCAGCAGTTCTGACCATTTCTTGCTTTGTTTCGAATGAGCTCCTGAAGATGTTGCAGCAGAAATTTCAACAAAACTGAAGTTACACTGATCGTGGACATAATTTAAAGGTTCTAAAAGCAAATGCCTTATTGTATGAGAAATAACTGAAAAGTAAATAACTGATTCTAAGATGATTGTATGCATGCACTCTATTACCTTAAGGAAGGCCTTGTACTTCTGAATCCTCTCCAGTGGTTGTTGGAGATGGGCATTTATGCTTCTTACTGGTGGATCTGCAGGGTCTGCATTAGCCTGCGCTGTGTCAGTGTATTCCTGTTTTTTGGGGTTTTAAAAAAAAGATTTTAACAGTTGGCACATTTGTAATTCATAGTATAGCAATAACAATTCTGCTGTTACCTTAAAGAAGCTGTGGACAGTCTTGTCACTGATGGCAGATTCAGCCTGACTCTGACCTACAAGATACTGAAGGTACTTCTCAAAGCCCTCCTTGTTCTTCAGGAAACACATGGCTATGTCGTCATCAGTGTCGCAGTCATTCAACTTTGGAAGGAATGCCCTAAAAAGAAAATCATAAGAATGATGCATACACATACGCGTACTTCTGATTATACCAAAAAATGGCTGAAAATAATATTTAAGAGGTGAGCTCACTTGCTATGGAAGGACTTGATATCATCAATGTTTCTGAAAATAGCTTCTTTCTGGCTGGTGACATCAGGCGGTGCATCAGAACTGTCTGCATGCTTCAGGTGATGGGAGGTGAAGAATTCCACCTCCTTGACAAACTCTGATTCTCCGTTCATCAGTTCCTGGATCAGTTGGCTAGAAGCACGAATTAATAGTTTGTTATGGTTTTTTGGTTGGTTTGCTTTGTGATGACAAATATGCTTTACTTACAATAATTTTCTCTTGTATTCTCCTTCAGACACCTCTTCCCCACTCGTTTCTGGAAGATCGCCAGCATCAGCGGACAGCTGTAATACAAATTTTTTAAAAATTAAAAATATTACCCAATGCATGCAACATGCAGTGGTGAGCTGGCAGCAATGGTCTTGAGACATACTTTGAGTTTTTTGTCCAGGTAGGCCGGTGAGACCCAGCCTTGGCGGGATGGTGTAGTTTTGGTGGGTTTGGTCCGAACTAACCACTTGAGTGGGTGAGCCGAGTCCAAAACCTCAACATACTGTCCCTCCTTTAGAGAGATGGAATCTTTGCTTGTCACGATTGGGTTGTAATCAGCTGTTGCTACATAGATATCAAACATCTATAAAAAAATATATATATGTGTGTATTAATGACAGGGTTGCAGGGACTGGAGGCTATCCCAGCTGTCAGAGAGTGAGAGACAGAATACCAATCTGTCCCAAGGCTAACACACAGCGATAGATAACCATTCACACCTACAGTCAGTTTTAAATCACCAATAAACTAAATCCCATGCATGTTTTTGGACTGTGGAAGGAAGCCGGAGTGCCCAGAGAGAACCCACACAGATATGGGGAGAACATGCAAGTTCCACGCAGAAAGGCTTCAGCCTGGATTCAAACACCAGACCTTCTTATAAAAGTACTTTAACAGCATGCTATGAAGTTGCCTACCTAGCACAACCTCAGTTCAATCTCCACCCTCAGTGATCGTTGTATAAAAAAAACTTAATAGAATTTCCCTTTATTTCTTCAAATAAAACTGCTGCATGGGGCAGGGATAGCTCAGTAGGTAAAGTGTTGGCCCCATGATCAGAAGGTCAGGGGTTCAATTCCCCTGAACGGCTACCCTGAGGTACCCCTGAGCAAGGTACCGTCCCTACACACTGTTCCCTGGGCGCCCAATGGCAGCCCACTGCTTCACTGAGTGAATAGGTTAAATGCAGAGAGGAATTTCCCCACGGGGATCAATAAAGTATACAATATTATATTAATATTAAAACTTTCATTTCATTGTTTTATATAGTATTCTGCCATGGTGTGTCAGTGTTTACTTGATGAAATTCTGATATAAACCTTTTATTTGCCAAATATTTATGCACGTTATGAACTTAATCGAATTTTTGTATCTCACCTCTCCCCTGGCATCTCCTTCATCAGACTCAGAGGAGGAGTCAGCAATGAGGGAAGGAGGACGGGAGCGACCATGGTGAGGTGATGGAGAAGGTGTCTTGGTCTCGTCATCACTGTCACCACCTGGTACGCGTAATGAAGCTGGAGCAGTAAGTAGGAAGTCAGAGGAAGAAAGGTCAGTCGTGCGGAAATGTCCTGTTAGTATAATCTGTCCTTTAAATCTATGCAGTAGGTATTAGTACCCACACTCACTCAGGTCCATCAGCTTAAATTCATATTTAAAACCATAACTGTGTGTGCTAGCCTGTACCAGTGTTGTATTTACCTGGTCAATCTGAATTTTTCTGTATACTGAAGTAACGACATATTTTTTACGATGCAAAAACAGAGGGGAGAAATCCACAATCTTTCTAACGCTCTACCATGTATTACTGTATTAGTATCATGACAACATGCAGCAACACTTCTATCTCAGCTCTCTACATACATGTCTGCTGGTGAGCATGTATTCCACTTATACAGAAGCTTCATAGGTTATTGCAAAAACTATTTTAGTAACAAGAGAAAGGGTGAGAAAACTCATTGAAGATGAGTAAGGAGATATAGAGGGCACTAACAGAAATAAAAGGGGATGGCTTAGCTGTTATTAGGCTGACACTGAAATAGAGTTGTTGTATGAATAACTCAATATTTCTTGTATGTAAAAGGAAATGTAAGGCAAACTGTTTTATCAAGTCATTTATTAATAGATAGAAAATATTTCAGTGGAAAACTGCAGAGTATCTGTGATGCTGATGCACTTGGGATACATACTGGCAGATTTGGGCCAAGATTTCATCCACTGGAGCACTTCATGATTCTGTAAACTGTCTGAATAACAAATTAATCATTTAATGAGGATTTATTTAGTGGGAGTGATAAACTAATGGGTGTAAAGGTGGTTAGGAAATGATGTCTGTATGAAGGGATGGGAGATTTTATGTCATAAATGCATAAATAAACTAAAGCGTGCACTAGAGAAGCACTAACATGGCACTAAGAAACACTCCTCGGTCAGGTTTGGTGTTCAGAAACAAAGGAAAGTGATAGCCAGTTCAGTATTTAAGCATCAAAGCATTCAGATTAAACATTTCTTAAACAGCCAGAAAGAATTCAAAGAATTCAACCAAACCTGACAAGAAAATAACAGAGCAATGCAACAGAAGCACTGTATGCAACATAATGTGTGATCCATACTTCAGTCTTTAGCATTAGTAACTACCAAATGCAGTCACTGCAGAGGGAATATGAATAGTTAACCTGCAGATTTTTATTCCAACTACAGACACAAGGCAATTCAAGAGATTGAAGATGTTGTGAGCGTTAAATTCATTTAATTTAATGTTTGTTCTCCTGAGAATGTATGTTCTCTTGAGGTGAAACCTTTTGGGGGTTTTTTAACTATATCCTAAGCTAAACTGTTTATGAGACTTGTTGAGAAGGAGCTCCAGTCCAATGCTAGCATAATCATTCATTTATCTTGGTTTAAACCAGACTTGAAGCCGGAATACACCAGTTCCCTTCTGAAATGCCTCATGGACATAAAGGTTTTTATTTTATAAAGTACTATGAACTCATTAGTCTCTGAATATTTAATGGAGAGCTATAATAGTCCACTTACCTTGGGTGATCTTGGCCGATACCATTTCAGTGATCTGAGAGGTGAGTTTCATGAGGAATTCCTCTGAGCCTACTTCACCTAGGAGAGGCATTTTGCCCTCTTAAGGGTCCGCAAAAAGTAAAGAACACCATAAATACCTTAACATTTATTTTTATTCATCTATATATCTTATCAAAAATAAAACATTACTGGGCCAGATGATTAATTAATACGTCTTACCTTTTCCTCTGCTAGTATCTTCCTTTGGAGGACTAACTGTAATCCCAAGAACCCTGAGTGGATTTCAGTATTACAATTTGTCATGTATTTACATTTATATTAAATGTACTTACTACAGACATCTTTTTATGGGCAAGGCATTCAAAAGGTTTCAAAAAGAACTTACTCTGAAGCTGCTGTCTCTTTCTTGGGCTGAGGAGCTAGAGAGGGCAGAAGGGAGAAAAGAAGGGGAAGGGTGGTTTGAAAAGTGTTCTGCTAAGTGGTTCTGATTTAAGAAGACACTCATTTAACTTGTCATTTCAAAATAAAGTGTCTTGATGACTTTATTCTCCTTACTTTCATCCACCTCCAGATGAGCAGTGCAGATGGACTGTCCAGCTTTATTTGTTGCAATGCAGGTGTAGGCACCAGTGTACTCTGTGCCCACGTCCATCAAGATGAGACTGTGCTGGCGCCCAGAGCTTGCTATTTTGTATCCTTTAGTGTCAGGCTTGATCCACAGGACATCCTCCAAAGATTCCTCCTTTAGCCAGTTTACCATGGGAGTAGGAGATCCTAAGAGAAAAGAAAGGTGATTATGGAGACTTTGTAATAATCCTGCGTGGCAGGCAGAGCCTGAAATCTAGACTTTCTCCTTATCTAGAAAAGTGTAGTAACGCACCTTCTACTTTCACAGACAGAGTGATGCTTGTTCCTTGTTTCACCTTCCTGTTGCTGAACCTCTCAATGAAACGGGGTGGCACCAGGGGCTCTTTAGGGTCTGTGACAATAAGGTGTATAACATAGCACTTTGAATATATTGACATGTCTACTGAAAGTACATATACTTGTGCTGTGGTTTGTAGGATAAATGTTAAATTACCTTTTTTCTCTTGTGGCAAAATCTCCCCTGGACCTGTTACAAAAAAGTGTTGCAAATGTATAAAAGTGTATCTCATCGTTTGATTTGACATTTGTATTTTGTATTCAGGCACGTGTATACATACTCAATACTATCATCCGGGCAGAGGAGTAAGCAGAACCGGCTGCATTGCTGATGTAGGCGGAGTACTCGCCCATATCCTCTTTTTTCACCTCCGTGATCTCCACGCCATGAACGTCTCTCTCTGCTAACAAATGAATTCTTTCCGAAGGTCGTAGAGGGTGGCCATCTCTGAACCAGTATATTCTGGGTTTCGGGAAACCTGGAAAACAACAAATATTTTAGAAACATTATTCTTAAATCATGTGCAATGTTATTAGAACACTGGGATGGATTAATAAATCTTCACTTTACCCTTTACTTTAAGCTGCATCTTTGCAATAGGTGAACCTGGACAGACGTGAACATCATGAAGCTCCTCCACAACTTGCGGTAGCTGATCATCTTCAGCTACAGATTCAAAGGTCTCAGTTTCCCTGTTTGAGGAGAATAAAGCCCAGCAGCTCCAGTATATCTATAACTTTATGTGAAGGCCTCAACATAAAGGTTTAGTTCATATAAATAAATATAAATAAATTCACCTGGACATGTATCCTTTGGCACTGACGTAGGAAGATGTCTCAGTGGCATCAGCAGCAGTGTCATAATCTGAGCTGCAAGACACTGATGGAGGATTTTTATTATAGTATGTTAAAATGCTTAAGGTGTAACGGGACAGTCTGCTTTTCTTAGAATTTATGGTTCGGAAATTAGCTTCATGTTTCTTCTAAACATGTTTCAGTTAAATGCTACATCAGTATAGCTGCAGGTTTTGTGGGTTTTTTATTTTTACCCTTGCTTTCATATAAGGGGAGGTTCATCTGGCCAAAAAACATCATGTGACAGCTTTTGAGGGTTAAACCAGAATTTTCCCCACAGATTTAGTGGAACATATGTAATTACACGATTAGTTGTTCTATTACCTCAATACAGAACTATTCACTCAGTTTAACTCAAGACTTCACATATTCTGCATGCTACTTGATGCATTCTCTATCATCCAGGTAAGTAAATCCCCAAAAAGTTGATTCGTTTCGTCACTCATCCAAGTGACTTCTTCAGTCTCAGCTGACTGCAGGTTTCCCCAATCTTATAAACAGTACATTTGCATAATGACTGAAACCAGCCCACTGAGGGAACAATGGGCTGGGATGTCACCTTCATCATAATTATGCAAATTCTCATGACCATTGATCAACAACCACTGATCAAGGCCCACTGATCAAAGACCACTGATCAATGGCCATGAGTACCATTCACAGAGAGTTGGGGAATGGCTGCAATCACAGCATTGTAAGATGGTGAAAGATGTACACGCTGCGCCAAAAATTGGTCCACCCCAAGGATCGGGTCCCCCGACACAAACAGAGTAACATAGTGTACGCTGTTAAGTGCCAGGAGGATTGCCAGGATTTATACATCGGGGAAACCAAACAACCTCTGGCAAAGCGGATGGCACAACACAGAAGAGCTACCTCGTCAGGCCAGGACTCTGCAGTCTATTTACACCTACAGGCCAGTGGACACTCTTTCAATGATGAGGATGTACACATCCTGGACAGGGAGGAACGCTGGTTTGAGCGCGGAGTCAAGGAGGCCATTTACGTGAAAAGGGAAAGACCATCTCTGAATCGAATAGAGGGCCTAAGGGTACATCTTTCACCATCTTACAATGCTGTGATTGCAGCCATTCCCC
>VUQG01031373.1:57956-75408 GCA_015106755.1 Etia nguti | reverse complement strand
TTTTTTTTTTTTTTTTAATGTTTTTTTGTATATATCTGTTTTCTGTCATGAATCATAACATATTTGCTCATTTTAGACACAAATCAATATAAAAAAAAAACCCTACATTTTTGATCTCTTCAATTCAAATTAGTCTCAATTAAGCTAAGTATTCACATCTTTTTGTTCTCTCACCCACATGTTTGATTTTGCAGCCAACCGCTTCTGAAAGACAGCAGCTTACCACAAAGCCAAAATTACATTGACATTGTTTCTAACACAACATGAATGACTTACAGTGGCCAAGTCTGTCATGACCTCAGTCTAAAGAAGAAATTTTGGCAGGGCTTGAAAATTGCTTTCCCCCAACCAATCAGCATGAAACCCAATAGAGCTTGTGCTGTTTTTAGAGAATGGGGACACTGCATTGTCAAAGCTAATATCGGCAAACTCTTTAGAAGCTACATTTGCTTCTGAAGGTGCCTTAGTCTACCTGGTTAAGATTCATTTCTGCAAAAACAAAATTCTATGCACAGTGTATGTACCTGATAAAGTGATTACCTGTTAGTTCCCTGAGGAATTTTAAGGTATTTTCAGCATGTTCTGTTCATGACCATAAGGAGACATAAGGAGTTTTGTAGTAGGTTTGTAATTCTCCCACTCCTTTATTACTCATTTTTTTTCTCTGATGCAAAATAAATGTTCATTCTTGAAAAACAGTAAAAACCATCAATCAAAAATCCTAAATAAAGGACATTCACAAGCAAAAGTAAAACCCTGCCAACATATAGTAAAAGAATCTTTATACTCTAAACACTTGAGAGTGCTAATTTACAACGCAAAACAGCTGAGTTCCTTGATGCTGTGAATAGAACAGTCTCCAGTGGCCTAATTCACTGCTGCTTTAAACAGTAATGCCAAATGGTTCAGAGCTTGTCTGGAGAACAGTGCTTATAAAAATGTCTTCTGGCGCTGCAGCAAAGAAATGAAAACAAAGCATCCACACAAGCACTTGCCTAGATTTAGTAACAAAGACAATCATTTACCATTTAACTTCACCATATACAAAAGAGAAGACTTTAATCATTGTGCCACTAAGCTCAAATTTTTACAGTTTTTAATGAAGGATGATAATAGAGAAGTCTTCTCAGCAAGACCGTTTTAGTTTGGACGAGCCTTGGACTTATCAAGGGATGAGGCTGTCTTCAAAGTTTTCACTAATGTCTGTTCCCGTCGTATTTCACAGCTTCCACCACTGTTCGATGGATGTTTCTTCTTCCTCCTTGGCTCTTTTAAGACCCCTACCAAAGATGAACTCACAAAACTGCTCCGGGAGGGAGGAGCTCAGCTACTGAACCGGCAACCCAAGCCAGACAGTGATGTGACACAAACTGTTAGTGCCGCGGCGTATCATGCCCTGCCAGGGTCCGACCAGGCCCTTTGCACACAGTACATTATCTATGACCCTCAAGGCCCTCACAAGCCTGCAGTAGTGAGACGAGGCAAGGTGTGGTCAGCTCCCACCACCTGGGTCATCAACTGCATCACTGCCTTCAGCCTCCTCCCTGTACCAGACCCTGAACTGTTGGTCTAAATTTTTTTTTTTTTTTACTATGTTAAATAATTATGTTTGCACCAAACAACTTACCCATAAGCATGGCCATAATTGTATGTATGTCTTTTTTTGTTGTTTAATCCATGGAGATTAAGTGGACATAGCGAGTCATATATAGAATAATAAAACGATAATGTTGCTAATTTTAATGGTCCATACCTACAATGTAAAAATAAAGTACAAATCTATCTAGAGATAGATATATATTGTTTGTTTTTTTTTACAAACCTGAGAATCTAAATTATATACAGTATGATAGAACTTTAGAATAGAAGATTTGGCACTATAATTGATACAAAAAAGTGAGGAAACAAAGTTGTGTTGCACAGATGTGGTTTATAGCCCATTTGCATGCTCCTAAATAAAAAGAGAAAGAGGTTGTATTAGAAAAGGTAGGTGGACAACCACTGTAACATAACTGTTTTTCTTAGTTTGCTTTTTGACTATAATTAACAGTTATTGCTGGAAACCTGGTTATTATGCTGTATTAATTAAAAAAAACAAAAAAAAACAACACCTCTCAAAATTAACTTTTGTTATCAAAAGTTATTAATGAAATTATTTCTTTCCTTTATGCAAGTGGCAAGAATTCAGAAATAAACAAATTATTTACCAGCATTAAAAGATAAAAAGCTTGGGAGCTGTATGTATGAATCAAACATGCTAAAAAACAGAGTCTGGATTTACAGATTGGGGTCAGCGATACAGCCTCAAAGTCAATATTTCAAGGAAATGTTCCATTGACCTTCTGTCACCGATGACAGACTACCTGATGAGTAGTATGAATCTATTCCTGAAATGAATAGACAGCACTGTAGTGCAACTGTACACACAGCATAAGTCAAATGTAAGCACAAAAGTAGCCTAGGTAGTATTATCACTGGAGATTTAAAGTAAAAGTGTAATATAACTGATTTATACTTTAGTTTAACAGTAAATAAAGTAACTTTGTAACACCTGAAGGCTCCTAAAATTGAAATGGAAAAAAATATGTTTCTATCTGGGGCTCATCTTCAGGTCAAGCTTTTTAACTAGTTGCTTGAAGCAGTTACCATGTAAACACATCAGTAATTTCCATCCACATTTGGCTCCTCTTGTCATATGGAGTGCAATTAGTGAATGCTCCAGTGATGCTTGGTCTATCATTTGTTTACATCACCGGCTGCTTGTATCTCCTCCTCACATGCCTTCACTGTGTTTTTGCCTCAGGTTATAAAATCAGGAACCCCGGCATTGCAGGCTGCTTCTAAGAACAATTGTGAAAGAATGGGTCACTCTCAGGAACTCGGTTAATTCTAGTGTGGTACCGTGATAGGATGCTGCCTGTGCAACAAGTCCAGTGGTGAAATTTCTTCACTTCTAAATATTCCACAGTCAGCTGTTAGTGGTATTCTAGCAAAGTGGAAGTGACTGAGAATGACGGAAACTTGAAGTGATGGGCTACGTAAAGTCATAGAGTGAGGTTAGCAGATGCTGAGGTGCATAGTGTGCAGAGGTCACCAACTTTCTGCAGAATCAATCACTACAGACTTCCAAACGTCATGTGCCCTTTAGATTAACTCAAGAACAGTTTACAGAGAGCTTCATGGAATGGGTTTCCATGGCCAAGCAGCTGCATCCAAGCCTTACATCACTAAGTGCAATGTAAAGCATCGGATGAAGTGGTGTAAAACACACTGCTACTGTACGAGTCTGGGTACTAACTGCATTGTGCCAAGTATAAAGTTTGGTGGGGTTGCTTTTCACGATTTGGGCTTGGTCAATAGTCCCAGTGGAAGGAACTATTAATGCTTCAGCATACCAAGACATGTTGGACAATTTCATGCTTAAAACTTTATGAGAAGAGTTTGGGGATGGTTCTTTCCTGTTGCAACATGACTGCAAACCGGTGCACAAAGCAAGGTCCATAAAGACATGGATGAGTGACTTTGGTGTGGAAGAACTTGACTGGCTTGCCTCAACCCAATAAAACACCTTCAGGATGAATTAGAGTGCAGACTGTAGCCAGGCCTTCTCGTCCAACATCAGTGTCTGAAGGAATAGTCAGAAATTCTCATAAACACATTCCTAAACCTTGTGGACCGCCTTCCTAGAAGAGTTGAAGCTGTTGTAGCTGCAACGTGTGGGCCGACATCATATTAAAAATATGGATTAAGAGTTGAATTCAAGTTCAAATGTGCGTGAAGGCAGATGAACAAATCTTTTTTGGCAATATGATGTATCTGGTCTTGTGTCATTGTGTGTGCTATGGGAAGCAAACACATTTCGTCACTTGTTTATGTGTCAAAATTTGTTAGTATTGTAACTGGTAAAAGATATGGCATGGCCCTTTACAGATGCAGTCCATGTAATTTGCATAAAATACAGTAACTGACTAGAAATGATAACTAGACTACTTGACACGTCTGATTGCGTCAGCCTACTGAATTGCAGTGGAGGTTTTTCACCTTCGTTGCAGGTTCAGTGAGGTAGCTCCGATGCCTCTCACCTCTTTGATGTCCATAAGCTCTTCCCGGGGAAACTCAAAGGCATCTCTGGACTACATTGTAATATATAATCCCTCCAAAGTGTTCTGGCCCTGCACAAGCATTCTCATCAAGTCTGCCTTGCCTTGAAAACCTCCACAGGGAGGCGTCCAGGAATAATCCTAATGAGATGCCACAAAACTCCTTTAAAGACTGACCTTTTAATGTGAAGGAGCAGCAGTTCTTCTCCAGACTTCTCACCCAATCTAAAAGAATGAGCCCAGAAACCAAATAAGTGATGTTGGAATATAGATTGACTGAAATTAGATTGTAATTTGCTCCCTCTTCACAACAACACTCCAGTGCAACATAGACATCACTGCAGATGCAACAACCTCATTTTAAGCCTTTTCATCTTTTTCCATACCATTCTAACTAAGATTGTGGCATTTTTTTTTTCCTATTGTGTGTCCCACTGAAGTCATTTGGTTATCTTCTGCCTTTTTTTTAAGAGTGGAAATACATTCTGTAATATGTAGGGCTTTACCAGGAAGAGACAATTATCTAATTGAAGATATCTGTTTGATACAATAGCAGACTGTGCTCCTAGAGAAAGATTGATGGAAATTCAATACTAAGTGTAGAACAGGAAAACAAAGCAATTAATTGTTCCGTCACAGTGCTGGCACTTGCTGTGAAGAAAAAGGAAAACTTTTGCAGGTATGTGTGCTTTAAGAGTTCTTCTGCTGGCCATCTCCCAAGATGCCATTTTCAACAGGATTAGTCAGGGATGCACCTAATTGCTATTGATTGCTATGTGCTGCATAAAATTGCTTCCCTTTTCTTGTCCACGGTGGGAGGTGGGAGAAGGCAATTAGCAGTACGGACGAGATAGAAGCCCAGACTGACTTGTAATGAAATGGAATGGAGGAATAAACCTGTGAGTAATGCCCTTGAACTCGGGGAGCATTACAAAACCATTAAGCACCAGTATCTTCTTATTCTACCCCTCACATGACCACGAGCCGGGAAAATATTGTGCTCGCATTTATTCTGAAATGCTCCGTTTATATACACCATTACTAAGAGTGTGGCTGTCCCTCCTTTTTTTCTTCTGCCTTTTAAGCACATGTGCCTGAATTTAAGCAGACTTGTCCTGCAGCATCCTCTAGGTTTACATTGAATTTGCACCTGTCATTGATTTAAGAACCAGAAAATGCTGTGCTGTGCTTTTTGCAGAGGAGAAATGCACATTGGGGTTTTTGTTTTTTTTTAGAAGTTCATGTTGTGTTTTCAGTGATTTTGTGTCAAGAAACGTCTCCAAAGTATATAAAAAGGATTAACATGAAAAAAAGAAATCCACACTCACTTTTTGCCGAATAACACTTCTTTTGAATTCTATTTAACAAAATATTTTTGTCTTAATGAATGATACACATTTCTTATTTCTTGAGTCATTTTCTTTTCTTTTTCTTCTTTTTTTTTTTTAACTCCACCTCAGATTTCAGGAAACACATTATGTTTGAAGATATTTACATATTTACAACATGTGGAGCACCAAGGGTTGTTTAACTATTTGAAATTTGGACTCTTTGCTTTGCAGTTTAGGGTGAACCCGTGTGAGCATGAATTCACATACAATCAACTTTATTTAAACATAAAATTACAATTTGTTATAGAAATTGTACTATCCCATATTTGAGCCCCACCTGAACAGACCCTCGGTGCACCAAAAAAATAATACAGTTGATTGTATAATAACAGTGTTTCTCTCTTTCTCTACCGATACTTTGTGTTGTTTTTCAGGCACACTTTATGTAACAGTTTTGTTGCTGAAAAAAAAAATACAAATGGGGATAAAAATAAAACAATCTTTCATTGTTTCCAGCTACAGTAAGTCGGTGTCTCATGGAAAAAAGCAAATGATGCACCTTTACAAAAATGCCCATGTACAAGCCTGTGGTTTTAATGACAAGAGGGAGGAGACATTGGGGTCATTTGAATAAACCTTCACATACATACATAGAGACTCAAGTTTCTTGGCAGGAGATGAAGAAAGACAGAATGTGCGGCTAATATGTCCTGGAAACCTTGCAGCTTCATGTGTTTGGAAGAAAAATGTAATTTCGTCTGGTTTGCCTGGGATGCCACTCTCACGTGCGGTGTAGAGTGGATGTGTGCCACAGTACCACTTTATGTTTTTAGCAGACAGCCTATTCTTTCAAATGACAACGTACGCAAGATTTGGGGATGATCTGTGTGGTTTCAAATCCATCTCGCTTGTTATTTAAAATACAGAGCAAAGTATGCACTAGCACATTTCCGCTTGCGAGCTCCAGTGCAGTGAAACTAAATTCTTCCATGGTTTTTCTTTAACTTTACGACCAACTTAGAATGTATGATTTTCTATTTGATGTCATATCTCCAATGCCCTCTTTCCACTAGCAGTCTGGATCACACCTTTTAACTTTTCAGCTTTTTGTTGACAACCCTTTCACTCTCTTTGTTCCAACTTTCAAACTCAGGTGATGAAAGCAGCTTGAAACATCATAAAAATGAGCAGCCGCAGCTCACCCAGTTTAGTTTGATAAGAAGCATCGGAGGAATCAGTATTAGAACAACCAGTACAATGACTTACAATGTCACTTTTCTACAGAGATCAAGTTCCTTCTTTAGTTTCTTACTTGAGCTTCTCTCTTTACCACTATCAACTGACGGTATATTTTTAGAGCCATCTCTGGGTTCAGTTCTGCACTTTTAGCTGTGATTGAACTGCACTCGTCCTTGTTCTTTTATTCACCCTGCTGACTGTTTCTGGAATGTCGTAAGATAAGACAATAAATAGTTTGGGGTAATACAGAGCAGTAACCACTGCACACAGAAGTGAAACAAAGTAGCACTTGAAGCAGTCGGCTGTTCATACTGTATGATGCCAAAGGCCATGCTTTGTGAATCTTATCTGGAACAGTAGCAATAAGGCATCTGTGGTGGCAGCAATGCCTTTGAGCCTTGTCAGCTGGCACGTTCACTTTAGTCTTTCTTTGTTGCGACCCAAAATATCCAGGCAACTCTAATTTTTGAGGGGATGCATGTATAGGCTGAAAAATTACGTGGCATTTAACTTAATTAAGATGAATGAAGCTCGTTTAATAATTCTAAAATGTGTGGAGCACTGAGGCTGTGACTGATAAACCATTCATGTCATTTTTGTTTTATGAGCCTTCAGACCTCAGACCAGATAGATTAGGTCATCTGAAACATACTACATCACTGTAACTTGCTGATAAAAATGAACCAAGCTCCTTTGTTCCACCTAAGATTGAACCTTGCAGATCTTCCAGTTCGGAGATTTCTTCATCACCCATATGCTGCAACCAGCAGCAAACTCTGCAGACTATGAGATTCCTCTAAAATTAGTTTTAGTTCCTTTTAAGGTAATGCACCTCTTTAGTCATTGGTCTTTATCCTATGTTCATTTCTGTCTCATTACAGAGTGCTGGGAGCTGCTATTAAGCAGCTCATCCATCACCGCCCAGGAATAGGGTCTAAAAGGTTAACGGGAACGGATTTTCTGGAAATGGAAAAAATTCTAGTGATGAATGGCATTAGCTTACGGAAATTCACCTTTGAATTAATGACTTGTATTTATCATTTCAAAAACATCGTGTTTTGGGAACTGCTTGGGTGCTTTTTGTTTTTCTTCCTTCAGACTGGACTGCTTGAGGACCACACTGATAAGAAAAAATGTCAAAGCAATACATTAGCTTGTCTTTATGTTATAGCCATGGCTGTGGCTCCACCACACCGCCTGAGCCATTTCAACATATCGAGAAGAGTAGGAACTGAAAATGTATTACATGAGCTAAAGGAGCAATATAATTTAACTGTGTGCATCATGCTAGGCCCGAGTTTGTTTATGAATGGCGCGCTTGTGCACACTCATATGAACAATATGCTTGTGAGTGCTGCTTAAAAGCAGTTAGACATATGCACGTTCCCGCCTTTTGTCTGTTGGTTCTCACTGAATGTGCCCAGCATGCAGGCTGCAGCAGCGCCAAGCACCCAGCTGGATGATTTATCACAGAATACTCCTTGATTAAGGAAAATTAAAGCAGGCTGCTACTGGCTCACAAATTGCTTTGATAACAAGTTCAAGCAGTTAGTTAGTGGGAATATTTTGGAGGATAAGGACCTCTGAGAGAAAACAATAAAGCCAATTGAACTGGAAAGAGTTGCCCAAAGTTATTGTTTTTGGGGGTTTTGGGGGTTTTTTTATGCAGTATGGCTCTTCTCAGGGATGCAGTTTTCGTTTTTTTTTTGTGAAAAACTACATTTCATTCCCCCTCAGCTCCAGGTGGTACAAACTTATCCTGCCTGTGAGACATGACTCAAAACCATGGTGTGTTGATCAATAAAATCAGCCTTTGAGGTTCCATAGCTGTTAATGATATATGACAGTTGCAAGTTGCATCATGTATGTTAGGAGCGAGCTCCTGCCGCAGCGATATAGTCTCATGAAGAGGCAAACATTTATGTGTGATGCACATCTTGTAAACAAGCTCTTAGATTGAAGTCGTGTAACTCAAGCACATCTTTGCCGTGTTTTCATCAGTGCTAATCCTTGTATGCCAAAAGAAGCGCTGTTAAGTGTGCTTACGGTTTGTTCTGCTGGAACACCTGTGTGATTGTGACTGGCACGCACAACAAGCTGATGACATACGTACAGAAATCAATTTGAGCAATTCAACATTGCCAATGGTTAGGAAAGAGTTCAGGGAGCTAAGAAACTTTTTTTTTTGTGTGTGTGTGTGAGAGAGCAGCAAGTCAAGCAAGTCAACTTCTGAAAATATGTAGGACGATTAAAACTGGAGTGTGGAAACAGCTGAGACAAGTTCCATCTTCTTCTCGCTGGCTACATTTGTGTGAAGCCTGCGAGTTCACCTCTTCGATACTACTGTATGCTGTCTCAGGATTTATAGGAATTGTGCTCCTGCCCTGTCAATCATACAAAATGGCGCAGTAGGCAGAGCCTTGCCTGAGCTTTTCTACCATCCCTGTAGGAGTCCATCTATGACAATGACTGGCCGTTGAGGCACTCTCGCCGCAAGCACTGCGCTGGCTTCCACCAGTCTCCGTTGTGGCAGCGGCAGATGGTGCAGTCGTCCACCTTTACTTCAATTCCGGCTGGGATGATCGTTGTTCCAGCAAAGCAATTTGGACCTGCCGCATGGGAAGGGAGGGAAGGAAAGGAAGGGAAGAGAGAGACAGAAGAAGAGGGAATGAGAACGACAAGAAATGGATGTGTCTCTCCTGAGAGCTTCTCTTTGCAGTGGGGCGGTGGAGTGATGCAGAGAGCTGCAGGGAGTTAGGGGAGTCAGAGCAGACGTGCAGATCTTTTCACGGGCATGCACCGATGGGCTTGTTTTTGCAACACTAAAGCGCTTTTGTTAGTCTCCCCTTCTCCCTCGACATGGAGCGCTTTGCATCCTAATGCGCCGCAAGCGGAGAAGCCTGCCAGGCGCTGGCTTGGCAGTACAGAGAGGCTGGAGTACAGAGAGAGACAGAGGGAGAGAGAGAAAGCTGCTTTTAGAGGCAGTAGGGAGGATGGTGTTAATCACTTCGGTCTGTATGAAAAGGCCACAGAACTCCTTAGCAATTCCTTACACAGCTTCATTCTGCGCATTCACACATGCTGTCAAACCAATAAAGAACTCAGATTAATTTTGACATCTGATTTATCCGTTAAACACTGTAGGATTTACTTGTGTGGATGTTGATAAGATTCCTTTAATTCTAAAACGTGCGGTGTATGATTAGAACACCTTACACCGGCGTTTTTAATAAGCTCACCAGATAGACAGATTACTCCCGGGTAAATTTTAGGATCTGTTTTCCAGGACACCAAAGAACGGTATTACATTTGTAAGATTTATCTGTATTACCACCTGAAATTATTACATCTAATTTGTTTTCCTCTTTGCCTCAGAGATATTTGAGGTAGTGCATCGCTTTCTCTACGTCTAGAGACAGGGGAGCCAGAAGGTGCTATGAGTTCATCCTAGTTTTAATCATTTAAAATGAAGCAATCAGCAGCTCAATTGGTGTGACGGTGACTTTGGATCGCTCTCAGTGTTCGGCTCTGTAAAACCTGCCAGATTCAAGACTCCTCTACGAGCAGTCATAAAAACTCATATGTCCCATAACTCTTGAAGACACAGTGGCTTTCACGGCTGATATTCACGAAACATCTTGGTGTCCCGTGAATATGATTTAGGGTCTGGTAGCTTAATGATAGCAACGTAAATGTGTCAAGATAGCCAACCTAAAGATCAGAGGTACATTTTTGGTACACTGTAGAATTTCTCACCTATCACACAATTTTGGCCCTTTTCACACCTACATTTTAACACACCACTTTATGACAAGCACAGGTATCAGTAATAAACTAAATAAAGAGTGAATTTCATTTATCAGCTTCAATTTCAAGGTCCTGCATTTGTGCATGCTGGCTCATCATCTCACTGTCACGGCTTTCAGGAACAGTTGGAAACAATGCAGCCATCAGTAATATTATTAGTAACACTTCTGTTTTCCATTTAAAAAAAAAAAAAAAAAGCTTGTTAATGCTTTATGGAAAAGCAACTCAGGACACTAGATTAAGGTTAGCTAAAGATCAGGATTGTGGTTAAATATTTAAAACGTCACGCTGACTCGCAGCATGACACAGGGAACACTGACTTTTTAAATCTTCAAGAGCACGAGTTTAACCTTACCTCAAAGGTAAAAATGCCAGAATGGTCTAAAGAGGGACAGCTCCCAATATTTTACAAATTCTTGCTTTATGCATCTAAGGAATTAGGTTTTATTCCAGGCAGTGCCTGTATGAGAAATAAAAGATGCAGGAAGCCATAAATATCCATGTGACATTGACAAAGGGAGCTGCTGGCTACCTACTACCCCCATCCTTTGCCTTAGCATAGATGGGTCCTATGCTCTATTTAAAAAAAAAAAAAAAGAGCATGGGATCTGATCTTAGACATGGAAAGCACTTGCCAAGTCTTAACTCTCAATGATCTGCCTCTGGACAGCTGGCACAGGTCACAGGACAAACTCAGCAGAGGTTGATGAGGGAGGAGGGTGACCCGTGCTGCTGCCAAGTGTGATTGTTTATACCCCGATAGATAGGGAGACGCAAGGACACAGTTTGAGCTTCCTGTCACCATGTGAAGGGCGTGCGGTCACTCGTTCGAGCATGTGATCAATTCGTGGCCAATAAAATCTGGTGGAGTCAGAAAATGTTTGTCCTGTGTCAAAACTGTCTCAGCACATCATACTTCCTCTGACTACTGCCTAAGGATTACAATGTAAACTGCAGCTTGTTCACAGAATATGTCAAAGTGAATATGTTCCTGAACCGTATCCAGCTCCATGGCACTGCTCCTCTATGATATGTCTGTTAAAAGACCACAATGACGGCATTCTGACAGATAAGAAGTGGCAGATCTGTAGTTGGTTTAATCTTATTATACTGACAAAACACTACCATTTTCAGGATACTACTCATTTCTTTATGAGAATTATATAATTACATACTCCCTGATTAATTTACAGTAGCCTATATAATTCATGATAAAGATTAGAGCTGAATCAGTTCGGCTCAATGAATGTGGAGCTCAGAAATGAGCACTGCCACTGGCTGACTATTTTATTGTGCTGCCTCTTCCTCTCTGCTGGTGTTTTCAGGAAGGAACACCGAAAAGGTGCCAAGCTGAAAAGCTCCAGCATAATAATAGAAAGCTCTGACAAAAGTTTGGCAACCATAAGCACTGATTTGTTAATTTGTGAGCTGAAAGACATCCAGATATCAAGGTCATATCGGTTTAGTTCAAAGTTGCTTTTTTTTAAGTCAGAAGTGTAGTTAAGAAACTGCAACATGGGTGATTAATCTTGTTTTTCACTATGTACCCACATATAGCTCCGTTTAAACTCACTAAATCAGTGACTAATTGGACTAAATGAGTCAAATATTCCTCAGTAACATTTTAGCCACTGGCAATTAGGTCATCGCTGCACAAGTCTGTTTACAAAGCAACCTTAAAACCTTTCTTTCACTAGAATAGGTTTATCTGGACCTTTTACCTGAGCTGGAATGGTACATGTGGTGTATGAAGATACAATCAAAACTCAAAGTAGTAATTTAGGCAGCTCATTTTAGGCACAAAATTGTATAAAGAATCGTAAAAAGCCTTATCAAGGGCCATTTAATTAAATTCAGTTGTCTTGTATTCTGTGAAATAAGCATGACTCATTTTCAGAGACTGTTGAGATTGTTTGTTTTTTATGTAACCTTAGTGTTACATTGTAATTAAATTATTAATTAATTCGATAACAGAGAGAATCTTTTTCAAGTACTTTCAGGCATTTGAGTACAGTTTAAAGAAAATGTTCTCACTGTGCTTTCTGTGAGTTTCTTCCCTTTAAAGTATTTTAGCAGGAAGTCGGGTTTTATACACAAAGTTAACCCAAAGCTTTACCATGACAAGCTACTGTAGTGCACTTACACTAGCATTTACCTGGAGACTTGTTCAGTAAGAAGATTGTTTTAACAAAGATTAAAACTGGTCCAAGTAAAAAAAAAAAAAAAGAAAAAAGAAATTCTCATACTGTTAGATTGTTAGGAAGACTATTATTTAGTATTGTTTGCATTCATAAAATATTATAATTATGCTTCTCCTAGTAATTTATTCCACATTAAAGTAAACCTATATATATATAAAAAAGGTAAAATCCCTTTTCTATTATAAGACCAAATACATAATACATAATGTCTGGATTAAAGAAAAAAGAGAGCAGCAATAAAAATAAATAAATAAATAAAACAACAAAAAGCTGGATATTGTAGACAGGTTTTTAAAGGGAATGTAATTTGACTGCAAATGCTGAACTTGCAAAATGCATTTTATTAACACTGATTCTTTATGTTTAAAGAGAAAAAGGTGTAGTGTTTTCAGTTTTCATGTTTTTGTGATCTTCCAGTGGATCAAGTTACTATTATTAAAATTTCACGGGATCTGTATTTAGTAACTAAGGAAATTTCAAGGTAATCAGATTCAGCCCTGCCTACAGTCAACATGACCTGTCTGTCCAAAATCCTAGAGCCGTTAGTCAGCTTACAATTTTGTGGCTTGCTGGAGAACAATAATGCCTTCCAGGCACAGCAGTCATGTTTTAGTCCTGTTCATATGACCCATTATTCTCAGATGTACTTTGTCTTTGGTGGTAATTAGCATGTGCTTGCATGATGTCATCCAGTCTAAGTTGTATAGATGATAAACTTACCTAGAACTTCATACAGCCATAAGAATAGCAACTCTCTAATTATAATAACTACTCAATTATAACAAAGCTGGCTTGTTGATCTAAACTTAAAACTATCTAATGTTACAGCTAAGTGGCTTCAACCGGGATAATACGTCTATCAGATGAGGTCAAGACCTGCTTCTATGACCCAGCACATTATATATTCTGATGATGTCAACATCTTATTAAATATGCTGGTTTCTGCTTACTGCTGGTTCGAAGTATGTCTGACTGAGAGTTCAAACTGTTGCTGTGAATGGGCTCAAATCATCGCATTTTAGTCTCACTGATATTTACTTCAGGCATCCTTTAAATGTAATTTGCATTCTGAATCAGCAAGCAGTGTTGCGAAGTAAAAGAGATGATGATCACATAAGACCTTTGGTAAACCAGATTACAGTTGAACTATGATGACCTGTAGACCTCCCTGTTTAAAGCTAGATTTAAATGCCAACCATATAAAAATAGAGGTCTGTGCATTTGATGTTATATGATGTGCTGTGGGTTGGGTTTTTTTTTTTTTTTTTTGCTTTGGACCTTTACCTCAAATACTTTTAGATGCTACTTGTTTATGGGTATCTCTCCTTTCAGTTATGTATTTAACAACTGAATAATGTGATCAGGTGACTGATGAAATGCCCAATTTATTTGCTCTGAGAAAACTATTGGATTGCTTTTGCATTTTGCTTTGGATAATTTTCCATTTGTACTATAAAGTGCTGTCCTTGTACACCTTGTTGTTTGCCCTCTAAATTTCTATTTATAAAGGCGTCTCTTGATTAAACAATGATATGTCTACCTCCATGACAATGATCTTGTGATCTTGTGTTGTGTTGTTTTTTCTTAACCACAGAAATAATTGTGTGATCATACACTATAAATGTCTTCTGTGGTCTTTCAGGCCTTTTGGTGTTGCTGAGCTGGCCAGTGCATTCATTTATGTGTAATAATTTATCAGACTGGCGATTTGGACCGTCCTAAAGGTTTGGCTCTTTCTGTCTCCGTCTTTCTCTGATAGGTTTATTTTGGTTTTTCAGCCTAATGTTAGCTTCCTTCAATTGTACAGATTGGGGCTCATATTTAAATATAGTAGGAAAAAACTATAAAATTCAAATCAAATGCTTTGAATCAGCTTCAGATATTAAGTATGCTTCAATTACCATGAAATAACAAGGGGGCAGGACTCACCTGGCCATGAAACTGCTAGTTAGTGAATTGTCCAATTAATTTTGAGCCTCTAAAAATGGGGGGTTGATTATGTATTAAAATGGCTGTAATTCCTAACCACTTATTGCAATACTTATGTAAAATCCCTTGAATTAAGCCTGAAAGTTTTCACTTCACTTCAATAAATTCCACTGTGATGGTGTCCTGAGGCACCACTACATAAATTGTGCCGTTGAACCTAACTGTACATCCTAGTTGCACAATTTTTGCCCCCTGTTTGAGTGCAATGATTTTTATAACTGCATTTTTATTTAAAACTAAAACTTGGAACAGGTAAAGAAAAACACAACTATCTTTCTCGCTGACTATATATAACTGAGCTGAGGACATTTGGGTGTCTGCTTTTCATTGTCCCTTGGCCAAAAATGAGAGCTAAATAGCATTCGTTCATTGTCCTCTCTTCACAGCCCTCAGCTATCCACTCCCGTAGAGATTTATCTGGTTCCAGAGCCTGACGAGGAACCCTTGGGTAACCTAGAAACAGCAGGCCTACCACTGAAATGCCAAGGGTGTCACTGTGTCCTGTCAGCCTGGATTAGTTCTCTCCTAGCAGCTTCTGTAGCCTTGTTACTGTGTGCGTGTGTGTGTGCGTGTGTGTGTGTATGTGTGTGTGTGTGTCACTCTATGTGTGTATGTGTTAAAACAGAAAAAAACAAGCAACGTGAGAAAGAAAAAATACAAGGAAGAAAATGTTTGTAGTTGTGCCACTGTGGGCATTTAGCATCTGCCTCCAACTAAGTTATTCCCTTCATATCTATCTATCTATATCTATATATATATATCAAGACATTAATTTTGCCTGTTTTGGTACAACAATTAACATAATGTGTGTGAATATAACATAAACTGTGTGAGTACTTTCATTGTTCTTTATTAGTTTCTCATTTAAGTTCAACAAAAATGTTAAAACATTTTGTTTATGCAACGTCAAGTTTAGACTGTGATTTTGATATTACGCCAGGTTCACACTGCAAAAGTGCAGTTACTGTACTTTACTCATAAAGCTCCATCTGTCCCTCAGGACTGGTGCTGGCAAAGGGAAATCTCTCACCTCGCCTTGTAAATAGTCAATGAACCATTGGAATCCTATAATTCTAATTTAGGGATTGGTTGTGTGTGACAAGGGCTCCAGGGCACTGGGAAATAAAAGGCTCTCTGAGGACCCATTAGTCCCTCCTACCATCCCTTTAATCAATGGGCTAATGTTTACTCTGCTTAGTGTGTCATTTATAATTAAAACTAGTACTGCTCATTAGTGTCCAACGGGCCCAAGGTAATAATTTTAATTCATAAAACATCAATTACATCCTCATCCTGATCTAAAGGCACAGCCATCAAATGGTGATACCACCGATAAACTTGCTGTCATTAGTTTAATGAAAATTTAATGACTTCTAAGGAATCTGAGTTGACTTCCAGAGGAGATGAGTGTTTACCGTTTTTACAGATGGGGCAGCATTGCTCTGGCTCGTACACAGGGTTGACACACTCTGGGACGGCGCAATCGGACACCACACAATGCACTTCATTATTTGGTTCGCAGCGGCACCACTCACAGGGTGACGGCTGTGGGCAGAGGAGGAAAGAGACAGGGAATCTGGGTTAGATGACTCAGTAGCTTTCACCTTGTGCGTTTGTGTGTGTGCATGTGCATGGATGCTTGTGTTTTCCTCATATGCACATTCTTAATAGTTTCAGATATGTGAAAAAAAACATGTTGTGATAAACAAAGACACAGGTTAATAAATTATTCACATCCCTAGTTTTATTAGGGTACTTTTACAAAAACAGCCTATACTACTGCTGGCTTAGAAGAAAATCTCTAGAAATAACTAAGGGAGTCTATAAAGTAATGTTCATGATATTTAATGTTTGCTGCATTCTGCTGTGGCCTGCCTCAGGAAACAGTTCAGAGACTTATCTCACCACCTCTGCAACATGTAAATCAGTAGCTACTATGCAGCTCCCTGTGCAGCTGCCTCATACTTGACTCTATCTTTACGAAGTCTCTTGACCGGAAAATGAACTGTAATGCAATTTCATGGAGTGGAAAAATACAAACTGTTTCCAAATCACAAAAGGTCAGCTGTTCATCATATTAGATTTTGTTTTTGCTCATCATAGTAAACAGCCTTTTGAGTGTGTCTCTGCACTGCTGTATCAGCAATTTGGTGCTAGGCTTAGACAGTAATAATATTTCATATTTGATAACCCCTTTTGTGGTCTTAACTTTTTTGGTGGAAAAGCTGATCTATGTGGACAGCAGCCAGTGCAACATAAACAATAAGCTTCAGATTATGATTATAATCTTCATGATTTATTCATTTGAAGGACAAAATTTCACTTATTGCAGCAGTCAATAATTTTAATTCATAACATATCAGTTACATCCTCATCCTTTAATTTGCTACCACAAAATTTCCTATGAACTCTGTGGTGGCAGCTTTTAAATGATTAGTTCATGGGTCTTTACCCTGTTGGTCAAGTTGTTGCATTCCAACTTGCAATATTTTCTTTTCTTTTTTCTAGCAGACAGAATCGACTTTCATGCATTAAAAAAAAGATCCACAGCTGTCTATTTATACATCGTTTTCCCCACTGGTGTGGGTTTGCTTAATGGGATGTCTCTATACTATGGAAAATTTACAGTGTAGGCAAATATGTAGGCAGAGGTAGATACCTTTTATTTCCTTTGGATGGACTTTTTCCATTTTTTATAGTATGCTAAGCTAACCAGTTCATGCCTGTGCTTAAGTCATTATCACAGATTCTTCTTTTTTTTTTTTTTTACTTTTTTTTTTTTTAA
>VUQG01031373.1:44121-57936 GCA_015106755.1 Etia nguti | reverse complement strand
ATTTTTTATTTTACAGATTTTTTTTTTTTTTTTTTTATCACTTCTGATTTCTTTAAATAATTAATTTAGTACTTTGGAACTGTGTCATCAAATATCTGAGCTGCATTTGTTCCCAAAATATATGGATTTATAGCCACATCAACAGCAGCTCCACAGTTTGTTTTTGTGCAGAGATAGGTGAAAGGGCTAAGGTATTTCAAGATGTATTTGTGTTACTTTTACCATCTCTGCTGGGCAGATTGCATTAAGTGACACATAATAAAAGTGTCAAAACTCCTTATGTTTTTATTGAAGTTTATGGGAGTCAGCATGCACTGTGGCTAGAAGCTGAAAGTAAGCATTCACATTAAGAGATGTAGGGGAAACTGTGCAAAATAAATACACTCCATTTACTGATTGTAGCTATTCCCAAGACCATGTAGAAAGAGTTCTCTGAATCAATGCAAAATAAATAAATGGATAAAAAAAATCAAAAATGTTACTTCCTCTTATTAAACTTTCTCTCCTCATGATAGAACATCTGATAACTTTGCATTACATATACTGTAATTCTGATGAATGTGGATGAAAATCATCACTAATTTCTTATATGCATTTGCAATATAAGAATAAAGCTTTAAATCATGACAAATAACAAAGTCTTTATCTCTAACATATTACTATGAGAAGACTGATTAAATATTTAAAACCCATGTAGCTCTGTAGTCCATCACATTTACGGCTTGAATAAAAATGCAAAAACACTGGCAACAGAGGAAGCTTAGGTTAAATCAAGATTATATTGGGTAATATGTTTCATTGGGGATATTAAAGCAAGATTAGTTTGCAATAATGAACTACATTCCATGGGTTTATTACAATTTTTAGAAGAGAATATTCCAAATGAATATTACGTGTGGATGTGGTGCATAAACATGGCCCAGAAAATGTTAAAAAACCCTTGAATAAACTTATCAAACTAGCTAAAATGATCAGACTAAAAGAAATGATGGGATGCTTTTAGAAGAAAGTCCGAAGACATCAAGCAGAGATCTAAACTCTGGCATGTGAAACCAGACTGATGCTCAAAGTTTGTGGGCACAGATAACCACATTGAAAATATAGAGTAAATATAAGAACAGGAACATGGCAGGCTTCTGCAGAGGTAATCAGCTATAGTGTACTGCCAAAAGTGTTTAGATCTTGAAAAAAAAAATCACCATATCATAGTATTTTGCATCTATTTATACATCATGACGTTGTGCTGTCCTGTGTGAGTATATAGCTTTGCACCATCACATACGGAAATTTAATGAGGCCTACAGAATCCAGCTGACATGATATCTATCCATCCTTTGTTTTAAAGTGTTTATCTAACTAGGGCTGCTGATGACTTGAGCCTTTGCCAGCTGACATTGGGTGAGGAAAACAAATAAACAGTCCATTACAAAGCTAACAAAGAGATGCAGACAACCATTTATGTTCACATCCACAGCTACAGTATATTTAGAATCACTAATTAACTTAACATGCAGAACTGTGTCTCCAAGTACCCAGAGACAACACACAGGATTAAAATTGTTTGAGTAGAATTCCAGTGAAAAGAAACAAACAAACAAAAAGTAAAATATGATAATATACATTATATGAGAAAGTAAAATTCTCTCTTGGTCAAATAAATATTTTGGTTACTATACCATTATCATTTTTTAGTGATTTTATAACTCAATTTAAGTGCCATACAAAAAAAAATGCTCTTAATCTGACCACACTCATTCAAGTTATTAATTATGTAAATTATTTGCTTTGCATACAGTATGCAGTTGTCTTCATATTTATTTGGACACTGGCACCGTTATTGTAAATTTGCCTCTGTACAGCACTGGTGTGGATTTTATATCTGGATGCAACTGAAGTGCAGATTTTCTTGCTTTAATTCAAGGTAGTTTCATTTTAATGGAGAGAGAATATTAACCAATAACGCAGAAAAAAACAAAAGGTTATAAACTGATTTCCAGATCATTGAGTGAAATTAGTGCTTGATCTCCAAACAATACATGGATAAACCCTTCTTGGCGTGCGCAGTGGTAAGACATTTCTTGTAGTGGAAATTTGTAAGGGGATTTTTCCAGAAATTCTCAAAATCCTTTAGGTTTCTTGGGTGCAGCTTTGCAACTCAAAGTTTCAGTTCCCTCCACAGATTTTCGATAGGATTGAGGTCTGGAGACTCCATGACCTTGATGTGCTTCTTCCTTAGACACTCTTTTGTAGCCTTGTATGCCTTGTATGCCTTATATGTTTTGAGTCATGGTCCATGATTCTGTCCCTCAGTACGTTTAAGTCATCCTGTATCCTTAGCAGAAAAACAGACCCAAAGCATAATGTCTGTGCTCGACTGTGGGGATGGTGTTCTTTGTTTATACTCAGCATTTCTCTTCCTCCAAACACGGTGGATCGAGTTGATGCCAAAAAGCTAGATTTTGGTTTTATCTGACCACAGCACTTTCTCCCAAGCCTTCTCTGAATCATTTAAATGTTCACTGGCAAACACAGGAAGGGGCTGTACATGTGCCTTCTTGAGCAATGGGACCTTGTGGGGACTGCAAGATTTTAATCTATTAGAACGTAGTGTGTTACCAATGGAGTTCTTGGTGACTGTGGTCCTAACTGCCTTTAGATCATGTACAAGCTCCTACCGTGTGGTTTTGGGCTGATCCATCACCTTTCTCATGATGATCCTCACCCCATGAGCCAAGATCTTGCACAAGCTCCAGATGTTGGTCATTTCACATTTCTTCCATTTCCAAATAACTGCACCAGCAGTTGTCACCTTCTTATCAAGCTTCTTGCAGATGGTTTTGTAGCTCATGCCAGCCTTATTCTGGTTTGCAGTTTTGTGCCTGACATCCTTTGGCAGCTCTTTGGTCTTGCTCACAGTGGTGGAGATGTTAGATTGAAAGAAATTTATTGTGTGGACAGTAAATTGAGTGATTCTCTAGACAACTTATCGTGTGATTTACACACATAACGTATTGAGATCAGGAGTATCTGTAATTGATAAACTGACTGATTGACTGTAATCTATGGGCCCACAGGCAATCTGTGAGAGCCAAAATTCTGGCTGGGTTCAGAGGATCAATTACTTCAAGTACTTTCAAGTAATGACATGCAAATCAGTTTATAACTTTTATGTTTTTTCCAGATATCGGGTAATATTCTGTCTCTCTCCATCAAAATAAAACTACTATGTAAAAAAGGTCGTTCTTTTCTTTGTAAGTGAGTGAATTTACAAATTCAGCACAGCATCAAAAAATATTTCCCCCACTGTAGTCCCCCAGGTGCAAAAGTACTGAATCAGTTGATGGACAAGCAGTTTCAAGTCCAGGTGAAGCCTGTTCCCTCGTTATTCCATGACAAGTTAAGCAGATTAAAGAGTTTATTCCAAGTGTTAAACTTGCATCTATCCACTGGAATTCTCAATATGACATGCAAAGCGATGCCAATAGAAGTGAAGGTCATCATTAGACTGAAAAACCAAAATAAGCCTATTAGTAGTGTTGTGCGATACTGCAAATTTTGGTATTGATCTGATACCAAGTAAATTGGGCCAGTATTGCAGCTACGAAAACTAATACTGATGCTTTTGACCTGCAAAGGCACCTTATGTAGAAGAGAGAAGTGTGTCATGATTTCTAAGATGAATCATCACTAATGTGCATATTCTGTACAAATTTGTGATTACTATGATTGTGATTACTTTCCACAATAATTAGTTAACACAACAAAAAAACCCAACTTTTCAGTTTTTAACGTATTTTGAAACTGGGTTTTTCGGAGAGCTGGAATCTAAATGTGCTTGTCTCTATAGCACTTTTGGTCATCTTCTGTTGTTTAAATGTGCCACAGGCTATGAATGAAATAGATGTGACAGTCAACACAAAAACGTTCAGGCATTTTTCATAGTGCATTTTTGAAGCATATTTTTTCATTTCCAAAAAAAATAATTTCTGCTGAGCTTAAAGGGTAGAAACAAAGTATCAATCAAATACCAATGCTATTGATATTTGGATCGATCCACCGACCTTTACCTATTAGACAGATATCAAAAACTTTAGATGTGGCCAAATCAACATGCTAGGACATTCTTAAAATGAAGGAATGCACTGACCAGCTCAAGAACACCAAAGTCCCTTTTTTTGTTTAGGAAAAATCCTTGACAACATTTAGCCAAGCAAGAACACTATCAGGGAGGTAGGTGCATCATTGTCTAAAACTTCAAGAGACACATTCATATTGTAGGTTTACAATGTGGTGTAAAGAAAATGAAGGCCAGATTAGTCAGTGCCTTGGACACTTCTGACAGAGTCTTCATATTTCTGACAAAAAAAGGTCTCTGGAGGAATGAAATCAAGATTAACTTTTATCAGAATGATAGGAAGAGAAAAGTATGCACAAGGATGAGAAACAGCTCATGATCTGTAGCATACCACTTTATCTGGTAAAAGTAATGTTATAGCATGGTATGCACATCTATGGCTGCCACCAGAACCGGGCCACTACTGTTTATTGATGATGTGACTGCTGATAGAAGTACTGATAGCAGGATGAATCATGAAGTGTACAGGGCTTTACTCTCTGCTCAGATTCAGCCAAATGCTACAAAACAAATAGGACGTTTTTGCAGCATTTGGCTTTTGACCTAAAACATACTCCACAGGCAGCATGGGAGCTTTCTGAAAGAAATGGGGTATTCTTCAACAGCAAAGCCTGTCACCTGATCCCAACCTAATAGAGCATGCCTTTCAGTTACTGAAGACAAACCTGGAGGGAGAAAGAACCAAGAACAAGCAGCAAGGACCAGGCAGAACATCTCAAGGGAGGAAACACAACATTTTTGCAGTTGCAGACTATAAATGATTTTAATCCAAGTATGAAAAACCAAATCTTAGCTGATAATTTTTTTTTTCTTTGTCATTGACCAAAAAACAACAGCAACAAAAAAACTCCAATATAAACCAAAACAAAACATATGAATCTAATTGTGAATTTTAAAATGAGAGCAGATCCATTTAGGTAATCAATCTAAATATATTGTAATGTGACACATATTAACAACAAAACAATAAAGCTTTAGGGATAAACCCTGGAGAGAACTTTATGTTTCACAGTTATAGACTTGATTGTAGCACTAGCTAATCCTGAAGTGAAGCTGTGAGCCTGAAAAGTGGATTGAACAGCTCCACAGAAGAGTGTAGGAATGTGTTTCCACTGTGGCACATAAATACCTTATCTAGTTTTTCCAACAATGTCTTTCACGTAATTTGCATCTCAGGTCAATTTGGGTGGTTGTTGCATGATATGCTAAAATGAAAGTGGAAGTTACAAGCAGGAGTCCTGATAAATGCCATTGTTTTCTCCTCCTTTAACATCACTGATAAGATTGGAGGAACTGCAACCAGAATGCAGCAGAGCTTGAGCAGACAGAAATAAAAGTGGACTCATTCTTAATTGCTGAAAAAGCTCAGTTGGTACAGATACCAGAGTAGATGCTGTAGAGGAGCTACTTGAAATCCATTTAGACAGAAACTTGCATAAAATCATGTATAATAAAAACAATGGATAATATGAGTGGGTAGGTACAAACGCGACACAAATGTGAATAAATATTTTTGAAAAAGAAATAATCCAAAAACCGACACAGAAGAGGGAACTGGGTTCTTACTATAATATATGTGCATGTATTTAATCCCTAGATGTTTCTAGATGTAACAGGGGCTACTGCAAGTTGTATTAAAGTACAGACTAGAGAGACAGCAGTTTTTATTCACTATCACAACTGACCTTTAAAATAAATTAATTTGAAAGTGGTATTTCTCTGTAGGTTAATCTGCCAGATCGGCATGTAATGCAGCCTGCTAGTTCAGATGCTTTACGGGAAAAAGTATATTAAAAATGCAATTGGAAAAGAAAACTTCTTCATGCACCTTTGACACATTGCTGAGAATCCTTCAATGTATTCAGCTGTGCCTGGTGCTTTCAATGCGTCCTTTTGTGTGAGGTCTACCGTGAAGAGGATCAGTCATGCCTAAGCCCAGACTTACAAAAGAAAATGGAGCACTAGTACCGAATTTAGACTTGCTGCCAGATGTTTTGGTGAAGAAAAGACGCCTGTTGTCCCCATCTTTCTGGCTGGCTATTAGAGTCAATCGACTGCCATGCTTTTCATTCGCACACTGAGACAAACAGAGACAAGGCAGGGAAGCAATGAATAGTCAAGTAACCTTCAGCAGGGCAAATGGCAATGCAAAATACTCTGAGACTGGACAACAGGGTCACAGGAAATACACTCATGCTGTTAAAAGCAGTGACAGGAATGAGTTGACAGTCAAACTGCATGCTCTGTTGTTCAAGTCAAAACAATGTTTTACCAGTGGTCAAATAACACAGAGAATAGACAGAAAGGACTTGAGGATGAGGATGAAAAACATGCAGTACTAACACTTGTACACCAATTCTGCAAGTGCAAATATGTCAAAACCATAAAAACGTGTTTGACATTCTCTGCAGTCAAATTGTTTGCACTTAACAATTTTTTCCCCTAATTGCGACTATTGTTGCCTCCAGCAAATTGGATAAGAAAATCAATTTGAGCAATAATTTTAACAGCTTTTATGGATGTTTTCTCACATAGGTATGTTAAAAGCACAACAACTTACTGTGGTTGTGTGTGACGTGTGGGCAGCTCAGTGTGTGTGTGTGTGTGTGCGCGCGCACAATTTTAAACAAATTATTATAATTGTCTGTAGACATGCTTTCACAGAATGCTTCTGCGACTGCACCACATCACTGCAATGATAGAAAAGTACAGATATAATAAATAAAAGTTACAAAAAAACAAAGGCATGAGAAATCCAACCACTGTGTTTGATTTAAATTGATTGCGGTAATGCATTTATGAGATTTCCTCAACATTTAAATCTGGTACAGGGCTTAATTGCACTCCACTGAACAGTACTTGTCTCATGTGGATTGAGCATAAGGTGAGTAGAATTCAAGCATTAAGGCTATTAATCACAAATTAAAATTGTATGTCTTTAAATGAGAACTTTATTCAAGATCCGATGGCTGAAATGCACTGTGTGTACCTTTGTTACTGAACATATTAGAGCCCTCCCACCTTTGTCAAATCTGCATCCCTTCCCTAGGGGGAAGGGTGATCATAAGAAGCATGGATGGGATTCTTCACATCTGAGTTCACATCCCAGCCCTAGCCTGAAGATCTGGGATCTGAACTCACCCTATACCTCCTGGTTCTTGATTGCAGCTGCGCTGAGGCCAGAGGCACACCGGCAGCCATGCTGGGTGGATTGGTCCCTTCCTCATCAGATGGAAAACCCTGTAGGTGAAACACCTACTATGGTTGAGTGGCATGACTCACTCACATGGCAAAAAAAAAACAAGATATTGGAAATAATTGCATCTACTTTTACAAAGAATTTAATGCTGAATCAACAGTATCAGTATTAAATTCTTTGTTGCTACAAGCAAAAACTTTTAAGTGGATGAGCTGTAGTGGGAAATGTAGTTTGGACCTATTTGTCAATTTGCTGATGCACTAGTTATGCCAGCATTAGATTCACAAATGACAGGCTGACATTTCGCTGGAGTCAGCTGCTTTGTGTTGAAGAAATGCCCAATACTACTTGCATGATAATGATTGCATACTTTAGGTGCAATATACTTAATGATCAGCCTACAGTATAATGAGGTTTTCAGCATAAGGAAAGTGGAAATGTGAAGTGTTGGTGGATGCCAAATTATGTATACTGTACAAAACAGTTCTTCATAGCCAGACATCCCAGTTTCCCAGAAGCTCTAAACAGCCCACATCTCTCTTGTTATCTTCCCAACATACTGACTCTTTGTTCCTTCTCCATCATCTGCTACTGAATATAAATGCAAACCTCTACACAATGAAACACAATCACCTCAAATGAAATGCCAACAAGGCCCAAACCAAAGGTTAACCTGTCGGCATCTTTAAACAGGGGTCTGCATATCAGACACTGACGGCTTTTGATTTCCTTTAACACTGCGGGATTCTGAGGCTTTCATGTCTTTACTGAAGAAACTCAACTTTCACAATTTGGACTAAGACACTGCTACTTGTGTGGGCATGGATTTAAAAAAAAAAAAAAAAAGATGATCATTATGAACCATAATGCAATTTCTACTAAGACAATCCACTTCAAGGTGAAAAACAAATGATTTTGTTCTTCACCTTGAAGTAATGTTGAAATGTCCTTCCCTTCTCTTGCTCTTAAATGCACTATCGATAGATCAGATGTTACATGAGACTGCAAAGCTTTTGCCCTTAAAGTGGCCCTTACAAAATCACAGAAATCTGCGGGGCTGCAGGAGCTTGATTGTGTCTGACGTGCAAACACACCAATCATTACAGATTAAGTACATGGGTTTCAAATGGGCTAATCTCTCACACCCCTTGTTAATGGGAACACTATGTCACTTTCATGCCACCAAGAGTTGTGGTTGCCTACTAATGCAAAACATTTTTCAATTTTTTCAATATCATTTTTTTTTTTTTATTTTAACATTTGAAATCTTTATGTCATTCAGTTTACAATGGCAAGAGAACACCTGAATATTTAAAATCTTTGAATGGAAATTTGTATATCAATATTGTTGACAGAATGGCACCTAATAGAGACGTACTGTAACAGTTCTGAACATAGGCATGAACTCCAATGCAATGCCTCTTTGCACCTCTAGCTGATAATGCTGGTGAATCCCACAGCCGCTAAAAGGTTTTACATTAAAAACTGATGAATAAACATTAGTGCACTATTTTTTTCCCTCCTTGTGCCGTTTGATTTCTTGTGATTTGTCAAAAAAATGCATTTCCAGAGAAACTGTAGCAGAAAAGTTAATTATGATGGCCTGTCTACATACCTGCTTGGCTTAACTCACTCTTTAGCCCCATGCATGCTTCAGTTTTTCTTTTTCTTTCCGTTCAAGTGGCATTCTAATTATTTTCTTATGCAAATGTTCTGACATTGCAGAGAGCTTTGTTTGTTTTACCTTGAAGCTGTTGTAAAACTACACTAAAACACAACCTGTCTTCTTGGAGTTTTGGACAGCAAGTAAAAAAGGAAGACAAAAGCAAAAATACCGTAGTGTCTATATTCACTAGAAGTTGCTGTATATACAAAAAGATGATCATCTAAGAAAACAAAAATTGTTTGGATGCTTGCTTATATTTAGCAGCAAGTTGCTGACATCTTCACATGCAGCTGATCTGCACAAGTAAACTTAGCTTGTGAAAAAACGTGATAAGTAGTCTTTAACCATAGTGGGTCAAATACCTAAAACAGACCTACAGAGTTATTATAGATGTAAACACTTCATAATGTGATATTCTATGTTGTGTACACACCCGGATTCACTTCCTTTAAGTTACCAAAAAGCGTAATAAAAGCTGTGCACAAAATTAATTTTATGTGTGATACTTTACACGTTTTAAATGCAGTCTTCATCTTAGAAAACAGTTTTAATGATACATAGATATTGTGCATTCCATCGCATATTTGACAGCATAAGATCAATATTTTTTTTTAACCCTGCAAAGGAAACCTTATGAGAAATAGTCAGACTTATTGGACTGTATAAACACACACACGCACACACATGTAGTCCACCCACTCCTGCAAACTTCAACTGACAAAATTAGCTTTGAAGATCCTTTTGAACTTTTGAAAGGCTAGTTTCAATTATTCATTTAGCTCTTGAGTACCTTTTATGTGTCTTTAAAAGGGTAACCAACAACTCGTGTTTCCCCAGCTGTGGCCCGGTCACACTTAATAGATATTTGCCAGGGTTATAAATCCTATCTGAATACAAGAACCCTTGTCTATGGAGCTACTGCAGGCGTTTGCTTCTAATGTCTTCTGATTTTTTGATCTGCAAATGCTGGTAGCTGGTTTTGAAAAACAAAAAATCTAACTACAGGAATTATCTTCAAAGAACATCTGTTATAATAAATAGCCTATCTAGTTTTGTCTCATTTTACATCTTCAGCAGATGTTCACAAAATTGAGAGAAAGTTTTTCATGTTGCTGATGATGAGAACATACATCTAACATTAGTTTCTACTGTGTAACTGGTAACTCCATAATGGGATAAACCCACAGCTATTATGTACAGCAACTAAAAAACTGAATTTTTGATTGATTGCGTCATTCAAAAGCTAATTTATGTCACTAAAGTGGAGCCCCCAAAAATGTATTTTACCATTGGAGGCTTATAGCATTTTGCTGAGAACCGCAATGGATGCACTTATCTTAACTGGTAACTGATACATTTGCACAGACATGAACAAATGCTATGATTAACCACAGAGCTATACCCTTGTTTTGGCCATGACATGTCATATTATGTTTCAGTCACTTACTGCCTCAATCCAGTTGTGAGAAATGTGAATGAGGAGGTTTCCTCATGGGCAGCAACAATTTAAACACAGACTGTAGTTGTCATGCTCCCAGTGTCATTTATAATCAGGCAGAACTGTCATGCTCTGTAACAACCACTGAGACACTGGTCTGATGGGTAGAAACCTTTTTTTTTTTTTCAACAGACACATGGAAACTGGAGCTGCCAGTGATGACTCAGTGTCCACAAATCACAGTATTAAAATACTGTTATAGCATCTGTCAGTTTGGTAATGCTGGATGAATGTTCAGTTGATGAAGCAGGCAGAAGGATGACATCACTCTGGGTGGCAGCCATCTTGGTGCCCTTGGCCAATAAACACATTTTGATCTTACTTTCACATTATGCCAAGGACTGGTCTAAACCCAAATACAAAGCCTCACTAATTCGAACCCTAACAGCCCCAATAGATCACATCTGCGCCACTGTTGTGTTACGTTTTGTTAATTTTATGTGATCAAAGATGATTGCTGTGAACAAGTTAACAGACTAAAAAGGAAAGAAAAATATGAGACATAGTGGTTTTTAAATTATTTTTGAATTGACTTGTCAGTTTACCACGACTATAGAGGTGTTGCTGTGAATGCATATGATTGCAACAGACTTGTTTTGTTTTAAAAACATCTACACTTGTGTGTGACTTGATTGTGTTTCACCAAATGAACTGGGAAGATGGATCAGAGTCTTGAGCATCAGTTAGTCTTCAATAAAGATAAATAGGATGCAGAGTGGTGATTATTGGTGGAATATTCATGTTCAGTGCTTGAGTTTTGCCAATGGATTCTGGGAAACAGATGGGTTTTTTTTAAAAGGCTGAATCATAATCTTCTAATTCATTGCTTACCTTGAATTCTTCCAGAATTTTATAGGTTTTCCCTCGGTACTCGCAAAAGTTTTTCACCTCTTTGCACTCAGGGCAGCATCCATTGTGTTCCACTTTGGTGCACTTTGGATGCAGTTTCGGGCACTCGGGTTGGTCGCACACAGGCCCGTCCTCTGTGCACACGCACGGGCAGTTCGAGTGTCCCGGATAGAAACGTTCCCCGAGTTTGTAGACGAAGCCGCTGTCATCCACGCATCCCTTGCCTCGGTAGTCATCAAACACAATGTTCTCACCGACGGTCCGCTCCGCCTCGTCTGCGGCGTAATCCTCGGGGTTACCCACCGTGGCCGGTGACACAGCGCTCAGGGCCAACAGGGGGACGAAGGCAGTCAAGAGGAGAAGGTCCATACTTTGCCGCGGCATTGACATCCACGTTCAAAAGGGCTGTGTGGATGTCATCCTTAGCCTCTCTGTATCCCCTCCGGATCTGTCCAGGGCTTCATTATCACCACCATCACGTAAGGAAATGAGCTGCAGTGGAAAAAAATAAAAGATGATATGATAGATGATGACTCCCCAGCTGCTGGTTTGCACATCCTTACAAACCCAAATCACCTTTTAAATACTTTCTCCCCCTTTTTTCCCTCTTTTTTGTTTGGCTTAGGCCTGTGTAGGGTATCTTTTATTTACGGTGCACAGATGCTGCACCAATGTTTCAATAGAGATCATTCGGAATTCTTTATCATTGCTCTGTCACAGAAGAAAATATCTTACATATAAAGCTAAAGCCACGGATGGTGAAAACAAATGTAAAAACATTTGCTAACATAAGAAGCATGCAGTCTATATGCGTTAGTGTGGTGGTGGTGCATTAGATGCAAATTATTCTCCTCTTTCAAAATCACAGCAACAGCTACGACCATCAACAGAGGGAAGGGTTATAACACTGATTATCTCAAGTGGGTGGAGTGAGCTCCTCACGGTCGTCCTCTCCCCATTAAATAAAATCGAAGATATCAGATATTACAATTTGAAACTTTATGAGAGGCATCAGAGACAACAGGTAGCATTAACGCTTTCAAATCTCCTCCAGGCCAGTAATGATGGTAATGACTTCTCCGACTCTGGGTTTACTGTAACCACCTCTTATTATATTAACCATGTTCCATGCAGATACATGCAAATATTGAGAAATGCGCAATGATTTAACCCAGAATGCGTCAACCCTTTGGAAGGGGAAACACACACATCGACAATCCAGACAGTTGGGCAATATATAGCTGAAGATAAATATCTCTATGATGCATATTAAGCGACAGCTCTAACTCACTCACCGCTTTGAATAAGACTGATATCCACTAAGTGTG
Organism: Etia nguti; assembly: GCA_015106755.1. NCBI lineage: Eukaryota > Metazoa > Chordata > Actinopteri > Cichliformes > Cichlidae > Etia > Etia nguti. The sequence goes on along the minus strand of VUQG01031373.1, from coordinate 45,261 downwards.
AAGGCAGGATCCCCAACACAGAGAGCGGAGACAGATTACAAATAGTCGCCTTGCCTATTGGAAACTTCACTCTATCCACAGGGTGAAATCACCAGTCTCCACGAGATACTGTAATCCGCCCTCTTGTCGTGATGATGTGCTTAAAAGGAACTAAACAACAGCCTTTTGGAGGTTTGCTCCCCTTTTTTCCCTTGCAGAGAAAAAGACATCCGCGTAAAAGTAGGTCTTCTTCATGGTTATCCTCATTGGACTCACCTTTTCGAGACAATATCGCAGTTCAAGTCCAACTGCATGCGTTACAGACAGAGAAAGAGAGACTGAAAAAGAAACTGCTAGAGAAATCCTAGCGTTCCCTGAGAATCCGGAGTCAATTCAGTATTTCCCCACGATGGAGGTGAATATTAGAAAGCGGCAGCCAGTCTTGTTGCACATATGTGTATACATCCAGCAGTTGTGCGGAAAATAAAAAATCCACATGGGTAGAAGTTAAAGAGTATAAAAAATCGACCCATTCGCGGCTGAAGCCAGTCATATTTTGATTTTGCGGCTGAGGTCACGTTCATCATCAGCAGGCGAGACTGACGAGGGAGCGCTCCGACTTTCAGCACCTTGGAGAGCGACTATCTCCTGAGTCCTGCGCCGAGCAGAGCAGAGCGCCCCCCCAGTCCCCTCTGCCAACCACAGTCACAACAACACTCACCTCCCACGATCTGAGGACAAGTATGACTGCATTACTGCAAGGGTTAAAGGCTGGGACGAAGTAAAACGATCAAATAGGTGGTCATTAGTCAAGACTGGTTCCGACAGGAGCAGCTGGTAAATTGAGGAGGTATGCTAGATCAGTTAAATATGTGTGCGAGCCTTCCCCCTGTCTGTAAACGGGTGCGCCTGTGTGCACGCCTGCCTCATTATACGCCTGTGAATATGTTTCTACATGCGTGCGCGTGTGTGCCAGCGCGTGACAGTGTCTTAACACATGACCCGCAGCATGTTTCTCTGAGTCACTCATTTCTAGCGCAGTTTACGGAGACCTATTTGTATTCAATGGTGCACTGCAAAACGGAGTCTGACTTCTCAGCTCCCCCCCCCCCCCCCACCCCCACACACCCCCCCCACAAAAAAAAAAAACAACATTAAGCC
>VUQG01031373.1:19467-35484 GCA_015106755.1 Etia nguti | reverse complement strand
ATGATAAAATTACTTGTAGTAGTAAACCCACAGAGAATTATAACCCACATCTACAGTTTCATCTGGCTTTATATATCTTTACATTCCTTTACATAAAGAGAGACATATTTCCCTTGAAAGAGATCAAATGTTTTCCAAATGAATGATAATATTGAATGATAACGATTATGTTACTCAGTAAAAGAGGAATGTGCAGTTTTGCCCTTTTCCAGCAGCTCTGCTTTATTAAATTGAAAGGTGGTGATGTCAGTGTTTTGTTCACAAATTATTTTCACTGCTCCCAGGTAGAGAAAAGAAAAAAATAGTTTTAATGGTTTAGCTTTTTAGCATGAAGGGTTAACTTCATGGAGATCAGGGCTGGCACTTTGCTTCAGTGATTTCAGTTTCATAACATCTGTCCCTATTAAAAGTTGGACGTTTCTTCTTCTGACATATTTCACTGCTATTATCACTATACTGTAAAATGAGATTTCAAAATTGAGATACAACTTATATGAAAGTGTGCTCTCTTAGAACAAAAATGATAAAGACACCTCAAACAATATGGTTCAGAATTTGTTTTGGTGTTTGCAGCAGCAAATTTATGCAAATACCATGATTAAAAACCAACAATTAGGTCAATCCACTTTTAAAGACATAATGATAGGATGTTACAGCTCAGTATCTGGAAACTGTGGAAACAAGTAACAAGGCAATAATATGGAAATACCGTTATTGCACTTAATTACCAAAATATCTGTGTCAAAGCAATAGTTAGAGCTGAGTATTGTTACACTGAAATTGATGTCATTTGGTAATATGGGCAAGCAACTGGTTGTGATAATGTAGAACATAAACATATTAGGGAAAAATCAATTAGTAAGACTGTAGTAATATACTGGTAACATGATAGCTTACTAGCAATACACCTTTTCCAACTGCATAGTAGAATTTGTATAAACTGACTTTAAAGTTGCAATTCATGCTAATAAGGTAAAATTGGTTGATGCTTTAACATACTGAGATAGCACAATCAATATTAACTTATTATCATCCATTACTACCGATTTAAAGTCATAATATAAAAAAATCAAATGCACAGATTTGATCATGTCATTGCTAAAAGGTTATGAAATTATGTCAGTTGGTTTTGCCTCATAGACAAATGCTTGTTTCCACATTATTCCTACAGTTTCTGACCCCTTATTACCCACTTACATATATTTCAGTGCAATATTACTCAGTTAAAACATTTTTTTAAAGAGAATTAATTAATCATTACTTGGATATTACTTTGGTAATATTGTGGTAATAATTTACTATTTAACTATAACTGCCTTCTTGTTCCCACATTGTTATCCTATTTATTTGTATTTAGTTAGCTGTATTTATGTATTTATTTTGGTTTTGCAAAGACTCAATTGAAATGGCTCATTGGTACGTAACATTGCACCAAGATGATTCATAAAATAAGTTAAACTTATGCATTTATTACTTCTAGCTCAGGCTATTGTAATTCATTCAGCTGAGCTGTCCTAAAACCTCCCTGAAAAGCCTTCAGTTAATCCAAAATGCTGCAGCAGAAGTACTGACAGGGACTAGAAAGAGAGGGCACATTCTGCCATAGTGGCTTCTCTTAATTGGGTCCCTGTTAAATCCAGAATCAAATTTCAAATCCTTCTCCTTACATACAAGGTCTTAGGTCCCATCTTATCTCAAAGACCCTATCACACCAATAGACCACTTCACTCTCAGATTGCTGGGTCACTTGTGGTTCCTATGATATTTAAAAGTAGAATGGGAGGTTTCAGTTTTCAGGCTCCTCTTCTATGTAACCAGCTCCCAGTTTGGATTTTGGAGACAGCTTCACTACTTTTAAGAGTAAACTTTAAACTCTCCTTTTTTGATAAAGTATATAATTAGGGTTAGGTCAGGTGATCCTGATCCCTCCCTTGGTAATGCTGCAATAGAGCTTGGGGCTTCCAGTGAGTGTGAGTGTTTTTTTTTTTTTTTTACACCACTTTGCATTCAATCATCAGTTATTATTAATTATTATCTCAGGCTCTCTTCCCACAGCTTATCTTCTGTTCTGTCTCCCTCCCATCACCCCCGATCAGTCATGGTAGATGTCTGCCCCTCTCTGAGCCTGGTTCCAATGGAGGTTTCTTCCTATTAAAAAGGAGTTTTTCTTTCCCACAGTTACCAAGTGCTTGCTTAAACGGGGTGCTCATCTCCATATACTCTGTTTTAATGTAGGGTATTGTAGGTTTACCTTACAATGCAAAGCAAATTGAGATTTGCTGCTATTTAAATATAATTAATTGTAATTAATAATTAATTGAATTACACAAGTAATGAAAAAAAAACTTCTGTGTTTTATTAAAACTAAACAAAAAAAAAAGAGTCAAATGGCTAAAGTATGCAGCATAGATATTCAAAAAGTACAGAATGACAGCAAAGGTAAGCTGCATGTGTATTCTTATGACAAAGTGAGGAACTACTGCTCCTGCTGTGGTATTGTTATCTTAAAACAGTTTATAGCATTTCAATAGTGCAGCTTTGTGCTATCAGACAATGCCATTGAAAATGCAGTAAAAGAGTTTTTACTCCAGCATTTGACTACAAAATAAATATTTACATCTTTTACAATTCACAACATGCAGATGATTACGATTTTGGTGCTGACATATCCGTGACTTGCCTCACAATCAAATACAGTGTTAAAAATAATCTCAGTGTAGAATACCCTTTGACAATATATCTTTATCCATCTGTGACCCCCAAGCTGAAAAATGAGATGTGATATCACATATGTGAGATCAAACTGCATTCTGTGGCAAGAATCCCTTAGCTGAAAACTCTAGGCTTATCAAGAGTTTCATCTATTTTGTACCAAGTGAAAAAATAAAACCTGATCATTATCTAAGAAATGATTTCTTAGATTGCAGTGTCTGATTGTATTCTGTTACTGTTACAGCTTGAGCACGTCTTCATTGTAATAGAACATTTTGTCTTTTTGCATGAATGAAGTTAAAATATGTATGAATACAAACAAAATGAAGGACACTGTGCATAGCAGAGCATTTTATTAAAAACATGCATGCGCTTTGACAAGGTTAAACTAGCTATTAATCACATTTAATTATAAGTTTGATTGCTATATCTTTTTAATTTTAAAGATATAAACAGTGATAAACAGCTCATGGGAAAAAAGTTAAAATCATAGGAAAGTTGATCAAACATTTTTTTCAGACATTACTTTATCATGCAGTTCAACTGTTGGGCACTGCACTGCTTAAATTTCTCAAACTTTGTTATAAATTCAGTGCCTCTATCTTTTTCTTATACGTGAGAAGGCAGTCCATATGTTGAAGTGTTCTTGGGTAAGACATTGCTCCAAAGCATTCATCTGTGTCTGAGATAGAGAGAAATTAAATGCTGAATGCAAATGCAGTGTATAGCATATGCTAAAGCGGTATAAGAATGAATATATGAACTTTTAACTCAATTTTAAATGGTGAGTAAGACTATATAGTTATGTAAACCCCTGTCTCTTTACCATTAACTGCAAATGTAGCTTCCAAAGGTTTGATCACTGCTGGTTGATTTCATGACTTTGAAAAAAGATACAACACATTTCTGATTTTGTTCATTTAGGGGGAACCATTTCTAATCATTCTTATATAGTTTACATGTTCCAATCATCTTACCGTGCAACACGGATACCATTAATTGATGTTGTTTGTACAATAAATGTGTCTGCACACATTATTAGAACAGCTAATAGAGTGGACATGGAGTTTAATTTTTCACTTGGCTGTACAATGCATTCCTAATGCTGTCTCCTGTGGTGTATCTGTCACGCATGACTTGAATACTAATGTAATATGAGAAAGACTTTTTTCTAAATCAAGAATATTCATCAGAAGTCCATCTGAAACTGTAATTGACGTTTTTGTTTTTCGGAATGTAAAGAATCTCTAGATAAAGCTAAATTTTGGGTTATTCCAAACCTTCTCTGACACTAATGGGCTTTAAAAAATGTTCACTAAAATGTTCGCTAAAAATCACCACTGATGCTTCTAGGAAGAATGCTGTTTCTATTAGTCATAAATTCTTATACTCTCAGCAACTGGGATGCTGCCCCAAGATCACAAGAATACCAAACGTGAATTTCATTTTGGGGTAGACATCTGCTTTAATTTGCATCTCAATTATCCCGCAAATTAATTCTTAATTCCTATTTTAGCATTCCACAGGTCTTGTGTTAGCTCTGAATAAATTAATGCAGAGCCATTAACAGGGTTCCACTATGAGGTCTGTCTGTGAATAGGGCCAGTCTAATGTTTTGAAGTCACTTGAAATGAGTATGCATGTTATAAAAGCCAGCCTGGCTGCTTAATTATTCACAACTTTATCACCGTAATGAAATAAAGCACTCAGTTCTACATCTATATGGTAGCAATGAAAAGAAATGAACCAATTGTTCCCTTTAGAATTATTTTAGGAAGAGGATCGCTAAAGAAACAGCCTGTATGAGTGATAAATACACAATAAGTACCGCAAAAGAGAAAGGTTGTATAAGTCAGGTGCTTAAAAAAATATTGCTTCACAGTAAAATGCTTGGAAAATAGGCCTAAAATGAGCATTACGTTATTGTAAAGATAGGTATGTAGCTGTGCTATCCCAGATTTAACAACCTGCACATTCCTTACACTCATTTTCACAACACCCAATGATATTTGCACAACTTGAATGGAAGCAAATCATAATAAAGTCCTTTATTTTATGTTCAATAACATTTATTCAAAGATGATACAATTTTTCATTCTAACATTAATGTGTTATTTGCCTTGGATTTCTTTGTGTGCCATCTAACGTTCCAGGGGCATAGCTTTTTTTGTGTACATGTAAACCATGAAGATCAAAGATAAGGAACAAAATAAGACAGTGTTTTGACAGAAGCTCGTCTTCAAACAACCGACTGGGCGCACAACACAAGCAATAAGCTCATCAAAACAACAAACAGAAAGAGAAGATTGGCTCTTTTCCTGAACAATCTCTCAATGACAGACATGATGGTTTATTGCAGCTTTTATTCTCAACAGCCTTCACTGGGACATGGCCCATTTTTCAGGCAAATTCAGTTCAGCTTGAAGGGCTATTAATTATATAAATGTTATGACCAACCGAACCCTCCTAGGCAAAATCGCAATAGTGGACGAGACTGGCTGACAGCAGAAGCTCCTGTAATTCATTTGAAAGAAAGCTGCTGAGTGGACGCGTTTGACTCTACACTTTGCAAAGGTACCTACCTGGAAGAATTTCAGACATTGTTTATTGATGGAAGCCATCCAAAAGCAAGTTCAGATAAGTGATAAAAAAAAAAATACAGATGTTGTATATGAAATGTAAAAGCTCTTTGGGTCATTCTTGAATTTAATTTTTACTGACTGAACTATAAATAACATAGTGTGAGCACAAAATTCAGTACTTAACAATTAAATGGAAGCCACCAGTAAAACACCTACTTTATATAATGCTTTATATTGTTTATAAATATGCACACTGGCCTCAGGTTTATACTTGATCTCTACACCTACTGGTTTGAGAATGTGCAAACACAGCAGAAAGTTCTTTTTTTAATGCCGGAAGGCTTACTTACACTGGCAAATTAAGTTCACATTGCTTTTGTCATTGTCTTTGGTTTTGCATTAACTTCATATTCAGTTCATAGGTGGAAAATACTGCCAAAAGAAAATGTATAGAAAGGAAATAATTAACATCTATGCAGTATAAATAAAGTTAAATGTGAACTGTATAGTGTGTTGGATCTGTTTTGTTCATCATTTGGTTTTTCCGAAGACCTAAAACCTCTCTTGGACAACAATGTGGTATATGTTGTAAAATGCAATTCAAATTCCTTGTCACATTTCCTTGTGGCAAATATGTGGCTTATATAACGCTGAAAAAGTTGCAAATTATTTTTCAAACATTAGAAAAGGTTGCCATTGAAAGAATAATCTTCACTATCTACAACGGTTTAATCTATTTTGGTGAAGGGAGAGAACACGCGAGTGAAAGTGAAGTGGCTTGTTAGAGCAGATGCTTGCCTCCCCTGCATTCACATGCATTATACATCTCAGCTCCATCTTTCATTCCCTTGTCTAAATAGGAGGCTTGCCCTCATGGCACGCAGAGCAGCATGGAAACGGGCTGAGCTGGCAGGTCTTGGCAGTGGACACCTTGGATCTATCTAATATATGCTTGAACTGTGATCTTGTCAACTTCACTAAGCCTCACAGGTATGGGATACAATATATCAAGAAACTGACACTCACTGCTGTAAGCCCACAGTCCATATGGAGAGCATCCAGGCTAGAATCACTGAAAAATTACAAAGACTCAATGCTTAAAGCTTACATTGACTAGAATTTGTTTATCACCATCTCTGACATGTTCACTGTTTTGACTATAACCACAGTTTATTACCATGAGACAAGACTGACCTGGGTAAAGTAAAAAATATGATTTTAAGCTGACAGTGAAGTAGAAGATGGTGAACTACTAGCCAAGATATGCACTTATGAAATAACTCATCCTAAGCATGGGGCTATTAAGGAAGCACTGTCCTTAATTAGATGAAGACATAAACTCTTTAGATGAGTCGATAAGAAGCAGCCGCCTAATGTGATCTCCAGCAGATTGAAAAGCATTTAAGGCAAAGTACCAATGACTGCTCAAATGGGATTGCGGCTGTTGCTTGGTCCCATCAGCATTTAGCTGCTTTACCCCCAGCATTGTGGCTGACCCAGGGAAAAAGGACAGAGTGATTACTGATGCACGCAGAAAGCCTTTCAATAACTGAGTAGGTTTCCTTCTAAACATAATTTTCTCAGCAAGAAAGGATAAAAGGAGCACACGCAACCCATCTGAAAGCTTCTTTCTAAAAGTCAATGCCAATTGTACCTAATTAAAGATACAGCGGTGACATGTTGTCTTTTAGGATAGTGTGTGACTCACTGAGCTCTCTGGATAAACTTAGGTCCCTTCATGATGTATATCAGAAACTGCTCTTTAACTGTATGTGTCAGCGTGCAAATCAACACAGTTACACAGTAGTTATCACAAGTACTAGAAAGGTACTAAAATGGCAGTAAATAGGTGTATGGCATATTGAATTATTGTGATTACTGCTAAGTGTTATGTAACCTGCCATTAAACACAACAAGACTAGGAGTCTGTAACTATGCTAACCGCTCTGTGAAGCTCTACTTAAGCACAGCATGTCGCCATCCTCACAATGGTGCTGCAATGTGGAGCCTTTATAATCTTTTACCATTTTGTTTTAGTATAGTAAGATGCTAAATACCTGTTTTTTGTTTGTTTGTTTTGTACCAACCCTTATGTTAGAGATGGAGCCCAGAACAATCGAGAGCAGCATATTCACACAAAATTCTCCTCTGCAGCATCACTGGAGGTTGCAAAATACTTCACAGCAAAAACTAATGTAGTACTACTAGAAAGGACCAAGTAACACTATTGGTTCAGTTCTATTCAGTTTAATTCAATTTTATTTATATAGCGCCAAATCAGAACAACAGTTGCCTCAAGGCGCTTTATATTGTAAGTCAAAGACTCTACAATAATATGAAAAAAAAGACAGAGAACACCCCAACAATCAACATATGAACACAATACATGATTTTGAGAAATGAAAAGTCTATTTAGAACAGGTTTTAATAGAGCAACAAAATCAGCAGCTGAAGTTGTTTTTGTTGCTTAAAACAGTTTTGTAAGACTCAATTTGAATTTATCAAATACAGCTTTGAACTATGCATTTAAAATGCTCTTTGCCAGAACTTGTTGAGATATTTTAGTGTGGACGAAAGTCGAAAAACCGAGATTCCAACACAATAGATGACTATGAGGAATAAAAAGGCTATTTGCAGTACAGCCTTCTGAAATTGTTAAGGACATCATGAGTCAAATCAGAGAATGCTTCAGCAAAATGAAATGACAAAGGCTGGAGAGAAATCTAATCTATGATGTTATCAGCATGACACATGATTGATTTGCATGCTTGTTTATCCATTTACAGAAAAATGCACAGGCCTTTTGAGAATCTTTGTCCAAAGGCTTTAGCACATCATGTAGACTGTGCAAAAGTCCTGTCCTGTTCTTGTTATAGTTTCTCATTCTTATAACAGATGTGAAGTGCATAGTGGAGATATAAGTGTTTTCAAGTCCATGGGCCTCAAAAAGCACTTGTCAAAAAATGTCACACTTATACCAAAGAACTGTATAAATTCATAGATCATTTTATACTTTATAGGCACGCCACGTTAGGTATTACATGCTCATAATAGGAAATAAGGCCTTTCAGCTTTGTCCAAATTGTTTAAAGTTATTCTCTCTACACTGCCTTATCTTATCTGTTGTGTTTTCCAAATTGGAATGTGAATCTTGGACACTTTGAATCTATTTAATCTCAGTCTGAGCTCTTGAATTAGAATTGAAAAAAAAAAAGCACAATTTATTATCAAACAATGTGGACGATGGAGTGTTGTCAGGGCAGCTGAGTGCTTCAGATAAAAAATGAGTGGCAGCTCACATAAATGGAGACACATTTTCATTTTTGGTACTGCCAGAGATAAATCTGAGATACTGTATATCGGGTAGATTTGGTGCTTTAGAAGTCAAGGCATATTTCTTCTACTTCAGTATAATGGCAGTTTTAAAAAAATACTTCATAAAATGTAGAATAGAAGCACAGAGGGCAATGAACAGAGGACATTTTAAAGACCACAGTTTTATTCATGAAGCATGCAGCTTAAGCTGTTCCACTGAGTTAAGATGAGCACTTACACTGTACGGGGATTTCCAAGTACAATAAAATGGCCTGCATAAGAGAGTCACAGTCATTCTTCTTTAAACATTGATGATTGCATGTATTTTCTCCCATCCACACCAAGATCTCATTTCTTAACATGATGAATCAAGACAATGATAAAATGGCAATAATATAGAATGAGTTTGCTATCAGTCTGTGATTGAAGGGGGTCAAACTGACAATTAAATGCAATCTAGTTGTTATAATATGGCAACTAACTGTGATAAATCAGCATCTGTTGCATACTGTTTCCATCTACATACACAGATATTCCCATTAAACAGAAATTCATCCACAAATAGTGACAGAGTTGCTGTAGGACGATGACTTAACTGCAAAATAACAATGGTGATCGGCAACCTTGATTTTGTATAGGTATATAACCAGAAAACAACCAGCTGATAACCAGTACAGTTGAGTAGTTTATTGCAAAGAGATGAATCTATGACAGGTTGCAGTAATCTCTGCAGACTGACTTTTTGATTTTTTTGTGGCTTTCCATCAAGTAACCTGTGCAGTCGCCTTGTGATTGAGGGCCTAACTACTGGGAGACCAGCTGGTTGCTGAACCGCTTCCTCTGCAGGATGAGTTGGATTTTATGTTTGCTAAAGTAAGCCAAAGCCTCTGCCATAGTTGGGTGACACTCCTTAAATCCCTCATCCAATCCAGTTTATACTGAGTAAACCTGCTCCGGAAAACATTTGACTCGGATGTGTTGCTGTGACAACCAATTCAGCAACTGCTCTGAAGAACTGAATAATTTGTGGTCATGCCAACAGTTTGTCCACATTCCGAACTGGCTAAAACAAGCCCCTGGTAATCAAGCTGTAGGCAACAATTGGCCATAACTCCAAAGATTGCCACTTTGTTTCCATTATGCTGTGTATTATTTTGCATGGAATACTTATATCCATATAGACTGACAAAGGAACATTCGTAAGGATGTGTGTTTTGAGGAGTGTGCTGTATTATGTATGTATTATAGTATTAAAATATAATACAGTTAGTGGCTCAAGGTGCCATTATTGTTAGGCTGATGCTGTTTCACTGATATGAGTGATTTAGAGCGCCATGGCAATTGTGTGGGGATGTAGTTTGGGTGCTACACCTTCTCACCACCAGGAGTGTGGGGTAATATTTTCTCCTCTTGGATCAAGGATGGTACACTCCTCTATGCTATGCTGCTTTTTCCACCAGAGCTCAATAATAAGCCTGTCAGCTTGATTTAAAAACCCTGTGGCAGTATCATGAGAGACACCGTCAGATTTACAATAATTCATAAATCCCAAGCAATAAAAGATAAATCAATAGAGGTGTGACTTTAAACTGTTTTCAGTTTCCTTCCTCTCTATGTTGTAGCTCAATGGAGACACACAATTCAATTGCAGAAGCATTCTTGCTATTTCACAGTATAGTTATACTTTTTGCAGAGCAAAGAACGCGTAAACTGGAAGCATAAAAATGTAAAATCTCTGATCCCTCGTTCTTATTGGAAATGTTAGGATCAAACTTAAATGAAAGGATGAGAAGGCTTCAGTATTTAATCCAAATTAAATCTTTCTTTTTGTCATTTTACAATATGATAAATGTAAAATTTAATGTAAAATAAAAGCTTACAGTTTGGAAACAGAAAGGTTTACTTGGCAGTAAATATATTGGAATACATCTGATACTCCTGTAGAAATATTTCATTTTGTCGCGGTAGCGGAATAACTAGTGCTAATTTTGGATTCTTTACAATATATTAAAGGGTTTGAACTATGAAAGGTTAGTGTTGTGTGTTTGCATCTATAAAACTATGAATCCTACATTTCATTGCCTGGTAACTGTTGGGAGAGAAATGCTTTATCATAGTCTCTCTTTTGTTTATTTCATGCATCAGTTAATTTTTTAATTCCAGAGGTACAGCAAATGCTCTTATCAAACACATACAAGATCATTACTCATGCTGATGAGGAACCTGGAAGAAAGAACGAGAGAGAGAGAGAGAGAGAGAGAGATGAAAGAAAAAGAAGCAAATAACTTCTTAGCTCAGATTATTCACAATATGGAATTAGTCTATATTTTGCTTAGACACAGGTCTATTAGACACAGCTCTAAGTTTACCACAACAGTTTAACATTGCCAATGTAAGGAATTAGAAATACCTGTTCAGCTGTTTATTAATGCAAATATCTAATCAGCCAATCACACTGCAGCAACTCAGTGCATTTAGGTATGTAGACATAATCAAAATGTCCTGCTGAAGATTAAACATCAGTAATGCATCAGAACGAGGAAGAAAGGTGACTGAATGTGCTTAATGGTGCTAGATGAGCTTGTTTGAGTATTTCAGAAACTGCTGATATACTGGGATTTCCCCATAAAGCTATCTCTATGGTTTACAGAGAATGGTCTGAAAAGGAGAAAAGTGGCAGTTGTCTGGGTGAAAAAGTTTTGTTGATGCAAGAGGTGAGAGGAGAATGGCCAGATTGCTTTGAGCTGATAGAAATGCAATAGTAACTCAAATAATAACAGAGGTATGCAGAAGAGCATCTCTGAATGCACACGTCAAACCTTGAAACAGATGGGCTACATCAGCTGAAGACCACACCCAGTGCAACTCCTGTCACCTAAGAACAGAAAAGTAAAGCTACAGTTTGCATAAATATACCATAATTGGAGAATCAAAGACTGAAACAGTGTTACCTGATCTGATGAGGCTTCTGCTGCAACATTCAGATGGTCGGGTCAGAATTTGGTGTAAATGATCTGAAAGGATGCATCCATCCTGCTTTGTATCAGTGGTTGATGCTGCTGGTAGTGTAATGATAAGGGAGATATTCTTCTTGGCAATACTTTCTGCCCCTAAGTACCAACTCAGGATTGGTTAAATTGCATGGTCATCCTTTTTCTAATCACATTATTTCCAAATTAAGATGGCTGCTTCATGATAACATACCATGATCAATTTAAACTGGTTCCTTGAACAAGACAATGAGTTCATTGTGCTCCACAGTCACCAGATCTCAATCTAATAACACAAGAGGAGATTCACATAATGGATGCGCAGCCAATAAATCTGTAGCAAATGTGTGATGCTATCATGTCAATACGTACCAAAATCTCAGAGGAATGTTTCCAGCATCTTGTTTAATCTATGCCACAAAGAATTAAGGCAGTTCTGAAGGCAAAGGGTCCAATACAGTACTAGCAGGATGAAGTGGCTGCTGAGCACATGTCTATAACAGATATGTAAAGGAAAACAAAGACAGTTTACTTTTGCCCTGACATGACAGGCCACTCAGAAATATGTAAGAAAATGTAATATGCACTACACGCAGCTATGGCTGTATTCTGATTTGAAATGTTTACAAGAAAGAATAAAATGGCTATAGCTGTGCCAAACTACCTCTACACTTTTCTATTTTAAAGCAGGTACCAGGTGTCATTAAACAGCCAGCAGTCATCTATTAAAACTGACTGCCTTGCATACCAGCCATTTATCACTTGGCTTCAGGCCAGTTCTCTGTTCTCAAACCTAATGCCTAATAACAAAAACATTACAAAATACAGAGAGCTGATACAAATGTAAATTATATCACTATTTTTATAGATTAGAACTGCAGAAACAAACCACTTAACTACTATGCAACTTCAGGTGAAAGTGATCAAATTAATTACATTCTCTTAGGACTAGGATACTTGCTGTTAAACACAGTAGCACATTTCATAGACAACAGCACATGATCTTACATTAGCTTTTTGTTCTCGTTCAATATACTGAACAGCTATCAGTCAGCAACTGATGAAGAACTGAAAAAAAGCAAATTTTTAAACCAATGAATATTTGCTTGATGATTATTCTAATATCCATACTTTTCTGTCAATCAAGCTCAAAATGCAATCCCTGTTTGTAACCTGCTAATACAGGGCTTTGTCCTTCTTGTGTATGTGTGGGAAAATAATGAGATGTCTTCATATAGTTGAAGTGTATTCATTCTCCACATGTGAATAAATTATGATTCATTCCTGATTGGATTTTTATCAAGAGACTGAACAGGAAATGAAAGCTTTTTGCATGAGAAGGGGTTGCATTTGGGGGAGAACATTGTATGCTCTTAATAATGGTTTTATGAAATTTATGCAGTCATTTTCTTTCTTAAAGATGAAGAGATGATGAAGTAAACAAGGCAATGGCATGAGAGTGCTAATCCTCTGCATCATTCAGTCATTGGTATCTGTCTGAAAGGGTCAATGATTGACTCTGATTTCGCCTGTTCCTGGTTCCGAGGAAATGAATAGATGCCAATCACACTCCTGCAATTCTGTCAGCAGGACTGCCCAGCTATGAATAGATGCTGCACAATGCCTTCTTTATACCAGTTCTAAGTTATAATTACATGCTACACATCACTGCAGGAGATACAAACTATGCACACCACACAAGTTTAATGTATAAGGAAATAATATATACAATCATACAGATTAAATGGGTTTATTTCTAAAGCACTGGAAACTTCTTTTTTATGCCTGAAAAACAAAATCAAATCAGTAGCTAGTATGGCTCCACTCTATTTTTGGAGTTCTTTAAAAACAAAAAATGCAACTCCACTAAAAAAAGGTTTATATATATATATATATATATATATATATTTAAATTAAGCCAAATATTACCAAATTGTTTGCTGGATCTTGGCTGTCTCATTTAACATCCGCTTCTAAAGAAAACATGCACTTAAATGAGGAAAACCGCAAGCCTTGAAGGCTGTCTGCACTGTATGTAAGAGTATTAAAATTCTGAGTCAATCCAATTCAGCAAAGAGTTATTGAGTGTTTCAAAAGACTAAATCCCCCAACGACAATAGTATTACAATGTGATAGCATACCACAGTACTTTTTATATATTTCATATAAAGTGCTCACATCTGATGCCAGGTTGATGTGGGTTTAAGTGTTGAAGGAACATGCACTGCTGCATCTTTTCCAGCTGACTGCCCTCATCCTGCATCTTCTTTTTCTGGGATGAATCTGTGAAAACCAGCGCATAGTAGAAAACCTTCCAAAGTTCAAACATGCTCGTTGTGAAATGTTGTCTATGCATCTTTTTAATAATCATCAGTAAACCAGTGTGTGATCTCTTACCTTAATGCATAATCTATTGGAAATCAGTTCAAACAGGGCTCGTCTCCAATCATCTACAATTCCTTCTGGCTGGACAGTTGACCTAACACTCCAGCTGGGTTTGGTGTAGCAAGTGGACTGTGTGCAACAATCTTTGTAACAGGCATGAGTCAGGCATAAGGCATGATAAGACTGCCTTGATAAAATGTGATTCCTCATCACAGAGGCTGTCTAACCTTTGCCAAGGGGAACAAGGCCAAGGCTTAGCCTGAAATGAAATGAAAAACTATTGTATTCAAAAGTCTAAAAATGCTGAGAAACTTGTCTTGTCTGTATTTCAGTCACTGGAAAATAATACATGTGGCCATGCAGCTACTAGATAAATGAACCCATATACAACTTATTTTTGTATATATTTCTCTTGTTTTGTATACATTTCTCCTATTTGCTATTTATTCTTACTGTCTACTATTTATATTTTATTCCAGCACAACTGGTGTGAAGCACCCACGTGTAAATGTACAATGACAATTAAGCGATATTCTATTCTATTCTATTCTATAATTACAGGTACATACCGGTAATTGACAGGTGTGAGCCCCGTACACCTTAGCAGTCTGCATGAAAAATACCCCATCATTGTACATCACCTTATTAAACTGAATGTCTTTAAATATATTAAAGCAATTTTGTTTCAGTGCAGTCGGGGCTGATTTCTCATACAGAGAAGAAAACAGTGTCAGAGAAAATCACCTTGTTTATTTTGTGTCAAAGCCACTTTGACTTATCATGCAACATCTCTGCACAAAGAGCAGAGCTGATGTAATACAGCCCTTATTAGAAGTCTCATCACTGTGTGCCTGCAACTGCTCCATCCCACTGTGATTTTCACTGAAGACCTTTGTGTTCCAAGTATTCTTATATTTTGTATTCTGGTCTTACCAAAGAACTTCATGCATACATTATTCCCAGACAATTGCAGGCATACATATTATGATGAAGTCTGAGGCTGGTCAAAATTCTCAATTCAGTCTTAAAATTTTATATAATAACATGCACAATCAAGAAACTTTTAATTAATGCAGATTCATGAACTAATGTGCGTGCATGTGTGTTACCTTTAAAAAAATCTGAAAAGAACGTTAAAAAAGGGATGCAGATGTTTTCATCCCATAGCATCACGTGTGAGCCTCTAGAGAGATCATCTGTTGCCGATTATCCAAATCAGTAAGTATTAAAGGTGTAAATTACTATTCTAGCTCTCTAGAGCTTCCTTTAGCTGACATATGGTAACCCACCCAGAAATTATGTGGAGCACCTGAAGCAAAATTCTCTATACTAAGGCCCTACATACTAATATGTTATTGCTGTATTTATTATTTTTAGTTCCTAACGTTACTTTTGCTTGTCAGAGCTGGTTTCTGACTAGAATCACTGAATGGGATGTTGCCATAAGGTTGAGCTGTGTTAGTTCAAGTCTGTTAATCTAAGCCTATTACCTTTTTTGTCCCATAAATTTGTTTTAGACTTTGCAGGGCAATGCTGCTGTTTGGAAGCTCACTAAATTATCTTCATGACTTGCTGCACCCTGTCATTTCCTTTCTCTACTTCCTTCATTATCATGTTCTGATTAAAACACTAATGAGAGGGAGCTTAGGATGAAATTGTTGCCACTCATGCCCTTTTTTGAGCAGGATTTCAAAGTCTAATGCTGTTATGTGACTTTTATTATGTGGGGAAAATTACACATTTTATACAAATAAATAAATAATTAAAAATGGCACCTATTAATTGCACAGTGTGATGACAAATTAAAGCAAAACTAAAACATGATATTTCTGTATATTCTGGCCTTCTGTATATTTCTCTTTTAAAATGTCTGATCTTAAACTGTAATGTAAATCTGAAATGAGTGTAAGAATAAAAAAATATATACATTAATTTTTTTGAGTTATACCTGCGTATCAAATGCAAGAAGAGGGGAAAGTGAGTTCTTGTCTTATACCTGTAAGAATCAATTATGTAGATCTGGTTTCTGTTGA
>VUQG01031373.1:5022-19447 GCA_015106755.1 Etia nguti | reverse complement strand
TGATTAAAAAAGGGATTTAAATTTTTTTTTTTTTTTTAACATAATTTTAAATATACATAGATGTTTGGGGATTGTTTTTTATCAGAGCCTTTAAAACACTGCAAGGCTGCACTATCAACATATTTCCCTATGCAACATGCATAGTCAAAGTGTCTACATTCAGTTCTAAGAGTTCTGCTGGCTGTGACAGCAGAGGTTCTGTTGAACATACATTTGGGGTAAAAATAAAATAATTAGACTTTACTTTTTTTTTTAGATTGAACTGATCCAATTCTTAAAACAGATTATTTTCACGGGTTTGCAAGTAAAAAATATTCCCTCTTTTAGAATCATTCTTTTTCCAGTGATGCATATTGAAAATGCTTTTATAGGTCTGTGAAAATTGCATGATGAATGTAGAATCAAATCCAGCATTGTTACGAGAGGATAGTACAAAGTCCTTGTGCATATACTTTAGCTACATGTGGAATTCAAGAGAGAAAACCCCCCAAAACAAAGTAAATTTACATAGTGTGCTTTAGATACAGCTGATCAAAAATCAATGTAGATGATTATATTAAAGTTATATTGTCATTATAAATGATAATTTTAATATACTCTTCCTTCATCTTTCCCTTGTGGTTAAGTATTTTACTTGTCTTACCTACATCTTATCTATACATTATGCAGCCACAAGACAGATGGAGTCTTATGGGCTATGCAATTTCAAGTCCACCAGTAGGTCAGTAGGGTGGTGCGCCAGGCCACCAAAAAAAATACTGTCCAACTCAACCTGACTGCAATCGCTCTCAGACAGACTGGCGAACCTAAATGTGCCTAATTTATAAATACAGATTACCAAAATCTTGCAATCAGTCTGAGTCAATCTGTCTGTATACTAGTTATATTCCTATATAAAAGTGAGGTTTCGAGCACCTATGTCATTTTACAGTTAAATCATCATCCTGCAGCAACTATGTCACAATTTGTTAAGGAATTTCTGTGTAGATTTTTGATTTTCACACAGTTAATTGTCCTACTATCACAGACTGCATGGATTTCCAGTTTGACCCCATTCAATTGCAAATTGATAGCAGACTGACCAGCCAGCACCAAAGTTGTTTTTGGATTGGCTACCTAGTCCCTGTTTTCAAAGCAACCCTTTCAAAGGTAAAGGGATTGCAAGTTCAATGCACATGGTCTCAATAGTCTTCGATAATCCCTTGATAGAGGTCTTAAACCACTGTTTGCCCTGTAGCATTACACTAATCAATAAGCAAATTGTTCAAGAAATTCCTAAACAATCAGATGGAGCTGTTATTGACTGCTGCTGAACAACATGTCAGTTTAATGCCAAGAAATCAGTACACACCTTTCAGGATTCTGTTTTTGTATTTAGCTTCATCTCAACTATCAAAGCCTCCTAAGCTAATGTTTCTAACTAAAAGCTGTGATGACACTGACAGCTTTATTGTCCTTAAATCAGGAATTCTTTAAAATTCATTACAATGAAATATGGACAGGCTAAATGCAAGACAACAGGGGACAAGAATACTAAATTCCAAGTTTTAGAGGTACTTTGTGATGCATTCAGTTTTTGTCTTGATTGTCTGTGTTTGTTGTTCATATGAGAAAGACCTTCACATTTCTGATGGAGATAAATTATTCTCAGAGGATCTTTTGAAGAGGTAATGCTTTAGCTGAGGTTGAAAAAAAAATCCATCTTTTCTTTATTACTTTCTTTTATGAATTACCTTTACATGGGTAAATTTAAAAAACCTGAACACTAAAGGTTCTGGTTTGTGCCCAGATCTCCAAAATCAAAGTTTTAGTTTTCAAAGTTTTGTTTCAAATCAATTTTTTCTATATGTAAATGTGTGTGTGATTACTGGTAACAAAAGTAAATAATAAATATTGATGTTTTTCTTATTTCACTGAAATTTGAAGGTCTTTTCCGAAACAGGATTTGGAGACTGCCAAACACAGAAAAGAGAGACTGCTCATTGGGGTTTTTTTCTGTGATTTGCACTGTGTACAAAAATTTCTTTAATAAAACAAAAAAATATTTTTGTCCTTTTACTTGTGCACCTAAACCAAAAGAAATTTTTGCAAAGCTTTGGAAAGCTACACATCCAATTCATATAGGTCACTGCCCCAGCGTTTCAGCAGAACACAGGAATATCACAGCCTTTTGCCCTCTGTTTGCCCTGATGTGTTTGTGCAATTTTCCTCCAATGGTAGCCTACACATTTGTCACCCCTATCTCCAGTGGCCAGGTCTCTGCTTACAGGCCAACACTGCAGACTAAAATGTTAACACTCTTGGGAGACCTGTGAAGTTTGTTAGGTCTCTGAACCCATAACCTACTTCTTGACTAAGGGAACAGTCTGTCATTGGCATTTTTTTGGGTGCTGAAAATATCTTAAAAGGAGGACTTCATTATCCATGTGTGTATTCAATAAGAGCTGCTATGAGCAAAACATGACTATCAACCTTCAATCAAATGCTAAGTAATATTAATGGTCATTGGACTATCATATTATATGTGAAAATTTGGGCAAACCCATTAATTTTTTAGGACATACAAATCTGTTCAGTTTCAGTTTGACTATTTTAAGGTTAGGACAAAATACTGATACAGTAATTTATAAAATTATTTCCTCCTTCAATACAGTTATATTTATGGTGTCATTACTTTTCTTAAAATATCCTAGTTCTCTAAGGAGATTTGTTCTCACCAATCAGTTAACACAGAATAGTGCTTCTCATTTAGTGAACAGGAAAAGGAAAACTGCACTAAAACTAACACTATTGGTTCTGAGAAAAAATTGAAAATACTAGACTATAGGACAGCAAAACAGAGAGTTAATTAATTGAATGCACATCTTTTAAGTAGAAATTCTGAAAATGATTTCGCATTTACAGACATATGTGGAAATTAAATAAATAATTCCTACAGTTTGCCTTATTATGGGTATGCTTTCTTCCTCACTTACAGAGATAGTGTGATATATCACCAATGATTGTTTTGTGATGTAATCAGTAGTGCATTACTGTGATTATAATGGAGATTGCAATGAAGTATTGTTTTTAGTTAATAATTGACTGGCATTGCAAGTTAAATTGACATTTACATTCATTATTTTTCCAGTTTTCATTGGGTTTTTTTTTTATATTAAACTATGACAGTTTACAAAAGGTGACTGATCCTACCTGTGAAAAAACAAAAACCTTAATCATAACTGTAAACAAGTATTATTTTGTGTCATTAAGTCACATTGTACTTCTGTGGTTTTACCAACAGTAAGTCAACTAATAATATACAAATTATAATATTAGCAGTACTCACTTCTTACTAGCAGTAGTAGTAGTCCTCAGTGGTGTATGAGACTAAGTGTGAAGGAAGACCAATCACCTGTTTAAGAGATTTCCACTGCAAGAACTTGGGACAGTACAGAGAAAGTGTTGCTGATATGCTAAAAACTATTGCTGGTCAAACTGACAGTAATAACACTGTTATGGTAGATAATGTATAGCAATAGTTTTGTATCCTGAATTAATCTGCAATTCCCACCCCTCATTTTAATATGAGGGCTGAGCAGAACAAAAGAAGCCACTGACCTCATTCCCAATCACTGCCCTAAATTAATGAGCCACACATCAACCTCAGCTTCAGCCCCAAGGATGTTAAAGAAAAGTTTTTTACCGCAGCCTTGGCTTTGACATTAGATTTCTTTGGGATTCTGATTTGTATGCAAATGGGATAAATGTTTGATACCACAGCATTGGTGCTGCATGGAGATTAATGACAGCTTGGCAGTGTGCTGGCTGGTGAATTAATATTCCCCATCCTTTGGGCTGTGTCCAGTTCCTGTCTGCAGGAAAGATGATAGGTCTGGCTCTGCAGACTGGGAATTACTTGAAAATGTGACACTAACATATCTGCATTAACTGTTAATGCCTAACAAAGGCTCATTTTGGACTTAGAGTGCACTGTCTATTAAAGTCAAAGGGGCACTCAGGAGCGTATGTAGATGTCAAACATGTTAAATAACAAACAAAATCCATTGAGATGGCCTTGTGATGACAAAGCCATCTCAAATGAGTTTTCTACCATTAGTTTAGCTCCCTTTGGAACTTTTCATTTATAAAGTTTGATTTTCAATTCAAATTTACATAGCCTAGCACACAATTAAAATATAAAATAACTTTTTTTTTTTTATTATAGTAAACCTTGAAATTTTAGAATAATAACTTCGACATGGTCCTTTTTTGTATTGACTTGGGGTTTTGGTACTCTGCAACTATTCTGCAGAGGCATGGTAAGTAGAAAATACCTGTGTTAATTAATAGTGCATGAAAGTATAACACGTCAGTGTGGTAGAGGGGTAGGAAGAGAGGTTGTACAGTCCCTGAAAAAACTTGCCAGTTTTCTGTAAAAGTTGTGTCGAGCACCCTGCACTATGCAGAACATCAAAACCACCATGTGGGAAAAAAACAACGCACAACAAACCAGTCTTTATCACCTTTGTAATAAAAACGGTCTGGTCTAGAGTGTGTTAATGACAATACTGTTGAATAAAAAACTATATTCATTAGGATGGGCTTGTCATCTTAATTGATTTTGTTCTGTTTGTTTGTTAAATGAACAAAAATCCATTAAATTGGCCTTGTGATGTTAGTGTCTGTTTTGCTGTCCTGAGTGTTTCACTGACATAAGTATACAATTCAGTCTTAAATCCAAAATTAACCTTTGCAAACAAAAATGAAAAAAACAAAAAACAAAACATGAACCAACCACACAATGAGCCTTCAGATTCAGGCTTCTTCCCAAGCTTGTTTTGGTAGACTAGACCACTAGGAACAGCAAGCCATCCTAAAAACTCTCTGAAAAGTCTTCAGTTGATCCAAAATGCTGCAGCAAGTGTACTGGCAGGGACTAGAAAGAGATAGCATATTTCTTCTATGTTGGCCTCCAGTATCCAATTTCAAACCCTTCTCCTCAAGTTCTTGAATAATCAAGCCCCATGTTATCTTAAAGAACTCATTGTACCATATCTTCCTAATAGAGAACCTTGCTGTTAAACTGATGGCTTGGTTGTGGTTCTTATAGTATTTAAAAGTAGAATCGGAGGCAGAACCTTCAGCTTTCAGGCCCCTGTTGTGTTGAACCAGTTCCCAGTTTGGATTTGGTAGACAGACACCCTCTCTACTTTCAAGATTAGGCTTAAAGCTTTTTACAAAGCATATAGTTAGGGCTGGATCAGGTGACCCTGAATCCTCCCTTGGTTTCACTGGTTCTGCTGAAGGTTTCTTCCTGTTGTGCTTGCTCAAATATGGTCATTTGATTATTGGGGTTTTTTTCTTTGCTATTGAAGGGTCTTCACTTTAAAATATAAAGAATGTTGAGAGACCTGTAGTTGCAATTTAGGGGTATATAAATAAAATAAAATTGATTTGGAAAAACTGGAAGAAAGAGAAAGTTAACAATCACCATGCTCCACCTTATTTTGGTTTATATTTGTGCTGGGAGCCTTCAGCAACCAATCAGAACCTTCAATAAGTCAGAGACATGAGAAAGCAGGTTAATGAGGGTGACAACCCCCCCCCCCACAAAAAAAAAACACAAGATGATGATTGAATAAACACCCTCTGCTTTACGTGTGACAAGCTAATCGTAGCGTTGTATTTGAAATTACCTACCGCTTAAAAAAAACCATTACTCTCCTTATGCTTACTCCTCTTCTGTAGCACTAGCTACATAATGAAGTACTGCAACCACAGCTTATAGACATATGCACCACAGAATCCATTCTGGATTTTTTGGCCCACTTTAATTTGTGGGCCATAAACAAAAGCTTTTTCAAATTCAGTTCCTAAAGATTGTACATATTAATGCCAATCAGCAAGTCTTGCAACATCTTGTAGACAATGGTGGAAAAAGCAGATTTTAAAGTGCTTCTTTCCATTAGTGGATTATAATATTACATGGGTGTACTGTAGGCCTCATTTAGAGCTGACAGTAAAATGGAATTTGGGGTTGTCTATTAGCTGCTAATTTCCTCTGTCTTTTGTTTCCAATTGTATGAGGCTTTCTAAAGCCACTGTCTTCTCTTTAATTACCCAGTCAGTAAAATCTTCAGCCCTTAATTCTTCATTAAGAAGCCAATTGTGTTCCTAACAAAAGAACTAGTGTTACAAACATGATAGTGCTCACATAATCTAAAGTATGCCTTAGACAAATAGAATCATTTTTCTATAATCTTTCCTTTTTGTGTAATTTTGAGCTGATGAATATTGAGCCAACCTTCAAGTTGTTTTGAAATGTATTTGATTATATTCATGGTCGGCCACTGAAGACCTCTATCCACAGTTTCTTTAAACTAAGAAGAAGAAATAACTTACAAAGTAAAGCAAGGTGTTGAGATGAGATTTTTTTAACCAGCTGCCATGCCATAAATAGATAGATTTATATTGCTTACAGTAGAATTGTAGAGGCATGGTTGTTGGGTACTATCCCAATCTAGAGTACAAGTAAGTTTGCCATGTTTTTTTTTAATAAAGGAAAAAAATTGTAGATGGTCTGATTGACTATTCTTTGTGCTTGTGAAATAATGAAATAGAAGGGCTGTGTTGTCAGTCAAAGAGTAATGAATGTGACTCTTTATTAAAACAGGAAAACAAGTCCACAGATAAAATTTGGACATTTAGTCCCTGTGTTGGGAGGGCACTGCTTTTCTCTTTGCAGTAAGTCACAGTGATTCATAAATGACTGCAGGACAGCCATTATAAGCAGCTATAGCTTGCATGGCTGAAACCAGTTCAGGCTCTTCCCTGCCGATATGTGTTCAGAATACAGTCCTCGTTGATGTAGATGGACATATTATCAGGAAATATTTTTCTATGCATGTTTGCATATCTTTTGTCTGCTATGAATTTCCTATTCCTGAAGGCTCTTTCAGTTTCAGGGATTTTTTTTAATGCAAATAATTTTTTGAAGGACCTTTTGAAGTTTCCCCTTTGTGTCAGTCAATGTTCCTTAACTGCTATTTAAGGTCAGAGTATTGCTTTTATAATAAAACTGGATATTATTTTGTGATTTCAAGTTGATGAAAAAAACATTTTTGATTACCTAGTTTTTCTGCAGCTACCAATTCTCCAGGATTAGTAATTATGCTACTTAGCAACAGGCACACACACACACACGACACACATTGAAAGCAGTTGGCTGGTTGGCTGTATAGTTTGACATTGCTAGCAATACCAGCTGATAGCAATACTTTACAAGATATTTTGTGTCTATTGTAAGACCAGTGAAAAAAAAACCCAAGTCTACATGTACAACTTTGACAGTATTGTGTGTGTGTCACGCTCCCAGCAGGCCTGCTTCTGTTGCTTGCCTTCTCTCTCTCACTCTCTTTTCTTTTCCTGCTCTCTCTTTTGCTCTCAGGTGGTACTGAGGAAGGCCTTGTTGCCCCGCCCAGCCCTAGGGTGTGATGTTCATGCCCCCAGTCCAGCCAGAACATTTTATCTACCATTAGCTCATTATATCCTGTAGATAAAGGTCCAACTGAAACCTTTACTCTTTGCCAGATTTTTGTTACCTTTGTGGTGGTAGCTTGCTTGCTTGTACCTTCTATTACCTGACCTTGTTCTCTTTTCTTCACTGCTTCACTGGTGTGTGCCTTGGCTGGACTCAAGTCTGAAGCAAGACTCCCTTTGTTCACCTGCAAAGGAAGGATTTCCCATAAACCCAAGCTTAACTCATTCAGACTCACCTAGGAATCTCACACGTCTTCTCACTCTCCACCAGCCCTGACACCCGAAACCTTTGCCTGCCTCCCCCCCCTGCAAATCACAAGGGGAAAAGCAAGTAAGTTCAATTTAAGTTTTTTAACAATTTTGGCAAAGTACTCAGCTGCCTCAATGTGCACCTGTCTTCTCTTCTCTGGCAGTTCTCTAGTGGTATCCTCCCCCGTCCCTGTGCTTAAAGAAAACTGATTTTAACCTGTGTCTCTGTCTGAGAATCCTGTCAAAATAAAAGCTCCTAAAATATGAATTTGTCTCTGGGTTTCTACTTTTGAATCATTTTTTTCCCCCAATAAATACAGCATTTTAACATTGATATTGATCTAATGAACTCCAAATAGAGTGAAATACAAATAATAATCAGGGACAACAGTGTCTGATTAAATTAAAATCACACACATATATAATTTACTCTTAACTCCGTCCATTTTGTCATATTCACAAGATGTCAGCTGCTAGGTTCTCCATCCCTGGACCCTAGTCAGATAACCTGGTAGTTTATTACTAGGAAATCGCAGGCAGAGCTACGCACAGTGTATGGTTGCCAAAGAGGTTTTCTAGACATAGTTTATTTGTTAACAAAAGCTATCTTTTTAGCAGTTGTCTATATGATGTCTGTCTCATACAGCAGGTCATAGTCATTTTTAAATGGAGAAAATCGCACTCTGGAACGGTAGTGATAAATGGACTGCTCTATAATATATTGCCTATCCTAACCCTATTCTATCTTTCCTCAGAGTTCACATCAAGGGAACATAATCTGCATTACTGTGAATCCACATTACTACTGCATTACTTAAATTCGCATTATTGCCTTACTTCAATCCTTAAACTTGGTGTGCTGCAAGAAATGGATGGAGAGACTGCAGGGAAGTGGCTGGAAAAATACAGATGCTACGGCTAAGCCTTTTAGTATTAGTTTGCTTGCCACCAGTAGAACATTTGTTATTACATTCATTAATAAAATCTTTATTTAGAAGAGAATTCATTTTGGCCTTTTCAGCCCAGTTTAAAAGAAGTAAAACACATGTAAAACAAGTTATTTTTCTTTGTCTGAGTATTCCATGTCTA
This sequence comes from Etia nguti, assembly GCA_015106755.1. Taxonomy (NCBI): domain Eukaryota; kingdom Metazoa; phylum Chordata; class Actinopteri; order Cichliformes; family Cichlidae; genus Etia; species Etia nguti. The sequence goes on along the minus strand of VUQG01031373.1, from coordinate 10,588 downwards.
AAGGCCCGAACAAAAGCATATGCACACTTTTGTAAGAAAACCGCTGTGCAAACACGCTTTATCCTATCCAAACATTAAGTCTGTGAATTCTCTTCCACCAAGCACTTTAATGCCCTCTAATCTGGGACAGGTACTGTGCAAATTCCTGTACCTAAATTATTGATAAGAGAAGCTCAGTTCATGTTGAGGATAATTGTGTGAAGGTAGTGTGATTAGAACCAGAAGATGAATACCGCTTTTAAAACTCAAGGATCATCACAAGTGTACAACAATGATAATGTCAGTGAAAATGAAAAAAAAAAGCAAACAAAAAACAAACATAAATTTAAAAAAATAATATAGCAATGATTAAGTCAACATAATAATAATAATTAAACAAAATATATATATATATTTTATATTTTTGAGCTGTTCCAACCAGTTCAGATTTGAAAAACAAAAACCCAATAGCTTTCTATCTATCTAGACTACATTAAATGTGCTGTACATCAAAGGGTGTGTGACATGTGGATACTTCTATTATATTTGAAGAGCTGATGTCACTTCTTTCCTGGAGTAGCTGTCACCTTGTTTTCCTGAACACCTTCATTTCTGAAGAAACAAGAGGGCAGACACTGACCATTACCTCTTTTTTATGCATGTGTCTCTTCTCAAATGCGAGTGTTTTGTCAATTCTGCCATTCCACTTTGGCAGGGGTTTTATCTCACAGTCGCAAGCTGCTGGCACAGTCGGCTGCGGTCCTGCATGTGTTCTCCATAGTATAGCACTGTCCAGCTGATAGAATGACATTTTTATGTAGACATTTTATTCTAGGAAACCTTATATTTGGTTTGTCCAAAGATATAAATGTCTGTTCATGGTGAATCTGTGATTTATCATAATTAATTTTTAATTAATGATGGCCCTGCGACAGACTGGCGACCTGTCCAGGGTGTACCCTGCCTCTCGCCCTAAGACAGCTGGGATAGGCTTCAGAACCCCTCCCTCCTCCCCCACAACCCTGAAAAGGATAAGCAGAAGAGAATGGATGGATGGATGGGTGGATGGAATTTTTTATTATTTTTTTCACTATTAATTTCATTGTCATGCACAAAAAAATTAAAGAATTGACCCAAATAATTTATCAAATATGGAATACATGAATGACTTCCTCTGTGTTTTCTTTCTGAATATCAGGAATTAGAAAAGGCACCGAGTCATTATCTAACAACGTCATGATTTGTATTTTCTATGGATAAAAATATAACAGGCATTCATGCCAACTTCTAGATTGGAATCACATACAGAGTGCTGTAGAGGACACTGTCAGCCATAATGATGCACTGACTTATCACCAATTTATAAACAACACCCCTCACCTCACCTGCTTGGATAGCTTGTTAGAGGAAGAGAGACAACAGTGCAGGAAAAAGAAAGGGTAGAGAAAAGTGTAGTTACTGATGTCAGACATGGTGGTGTTTCAGTGCATCCAATGTCTTCAGCACAACTGGCAATTATGGCAGTGTTTGTTGTAGCATTTGTAAGTTTGCGTCTGTGTGTTTGAGCACAGGTTATGCTTCTCTGTTTTTTTGTCACTGGGCTGGTAATCACAGGACAATTAGTGACAGGCCATATCAACACTGCTTTTTCACTCCTGCTACAAGCCTAAATTAAGCTGTATTGACTCACTATTGGACAGTAAGTAAGAAATGATTTCAAGATATGGATCCTCTTTCACAAGTTGTAGCTACTTGAGTCACAAAGTGATAAAGTATTCGGACTCAGTGTTTCTGTGCGTCATTTCAAAGTGATGTGGCACTCCTAAAAAGTAAATGAACTGGAAAGAATCAAGTCATAAATTTATTTTCATTCAATTAAATGAGTATGTATTTCAGTATTTTGTTAAGTGGTAGTGTAGACCTAATAAAAGCAAGCCATCGAGCTGGGGGGTTAATTAATTAATATCAGTGTGTGAGAAGACATTTTTCCCATAGATGGGATATTTTAGTTGAATTTTTGCCATGAAAACCAAAATGTCTGATGATATGTGTGAAGAAACTATTTTTTAATCACTTGCAAGTAAGAGTTATTACTCTAGTTATACACTTCTAATGCTAATGCTTTTAGTACAATGGAGGCTTTTCTCCCATGGACTTTTTTGTACTCTACTCTCAGTGCCATGGGATTTAGAAAGTCTTTTTATGTGGTAATAATCTATAATAGTGACTCATATTGGTTCTGTGCATAATGTGGATATCAATTAGACAGTCAGCTAGTCATGCTAATCAACTACCAGTGTTTAGAGTGGTGTTTTAAAGTCAGCATTCAAAATTGCATCACATTTTGCTGAATGTAAACCCCTATTACATTTGGAGATGTACAGTTTGACACAGTCTGGCTGCGAAGCAGACTGTGTGGAGTGAGGAAGAGGACCCAAGTGCAGACACGCAAGAACACAACTTGAACTTAACAGAAAACGAGCTGTTTATTAAGGCTGGCAAAATAAATACAAACAAAGGGGCATTAGTGAAACTAAACAATAACATAAACTGGATGAACTAAAATTAAAACAAGAAAAAACCTTAAACACAGAGACCTGGCATGGATACATAGAAAGACCTGGAAACATGATGTGAACTTAGCAGACGACCTGATGAAGAATGACTGGAAACACACAGACTAAATGCACACATGTGGTGATCAGGGGAAGTGGAAGCACATGGGCAAACAGCTGATATGAATGAACATAATGACGTCACAGGTGGAGAGTAAAACCAAACACATTGAATGTCGGAACACAAGACCTCTTCAAAATAAAACAGGAAACATAATGAGATGCAGACATGACAACAAGAACTTGACAACACAAGACACGCAGACATGAAACACATGAAGGGCGAGGGAGACTTAACACAGGGGTTGAAGACACAAGGGGAATCTAATAACAAAGAACTATAATGGCAACCTAGCCATAATAGAAATGAATTTTGAAAACCTAAAGGACTAAAACATAAAAATAAACTAATACTCAAAACTCTGGGTCAAAAGACCCAGGATCGTGACAGGGTTGCCATAAACTGGCAGAAAAAAATGGATCAAAGCGGCGTCTTCCATTTTCCTGTTGAGTATTTTTTTTTAATCAAACTACCAGTGCTGGCTCGTTCAAAACAGCCTGAATTAAATGCACAATTTTGTAAGTGTTTATTATAATTTAAGTAAGAGTTTATAAGACTTAATCCTGTGCTCTCTTTAAATCCAGCCCTCCTTACTGCTGCTCTGAGCCAGTGCACAGGATTAGTGTCACTCAACGAGACAGAGGGAATGACGGAAAAGAAAAGAAGCTGATTGGCAAAGCCTCGTGGGTGCAGACTCTACGTAAATGCGCTTTAGTGCTTTATGTGCTTTTGTGTAGACTCACTAAATTGTAAGCATCATGTCTGTGGATGTAGACGAACAGTGCCTCAGCTGACTGAAGCCCGATGGGGTCTGGAGCAAGTCAGAGGCAAGATTCAGGTAAGGGAAATGATCATCTCATCAGCATTAGGACTGATAAATTTATGATGAGTGTAGAGAGTAGCATTTAACGTGACGTCACCTGTCTTTGTGTGCAGTGGTCAGAAGTCTATGATAACTATGATAACAGAGTTCAGTTATGACAGGTCAACTGAAAGAAACAGTTACTGTAAGACATCCACTTTTATATAATCTGTAGCGTTAAAAAAAATCCAGTTCAAAAAACATTTCAAATAAACACAAACGGCGGCAGGTGGCCCAAGTATTTGTACTTAGATTAATCTAAAAAAGACTGTGTAGGTACAGATTGTTAAAGAGTTGAGACAAAGCTGTTCTGTACAACATATTTGTTGATGATCATCAGAAGCTTTAATTGTGGTTCATGTGTGTTTTATTTGTATGATCTTTAGCACCTTGAGGTGACTGTTGTTGTGATTTGGAGCTATATTAATAAAACTGAATTGAATTGCTGGCATAGACCCAACTCTAAGTACCGTAATTACAATCCCATTTAAAAGGTGCTGTTAGTGTAAGGGTATATACACAAACAAACACACTGGATATCCTCTAGGCAGCAGGCATACGTCACCTGAGCAGGTCACTACCAGGTCTGACTGGTACCAGGCCAACGACAGCCAATAATGATGTTTTATCTTTAAAGGTTTCACTTGGACCTCTGATAAAAACAACATTTGACTGCATAATAAATTTGTAATTACTGCAATTGTCACTTCAAAGAAAACAGGCCCAAATCAGCTACTCCTGAAGCTACTGGAAATATCCGGACATCTTTAAATCCAAAGACTAGGACTAAAAATATTACTTAAATGGGCCTCTTTGGAGACATTGCAACAAGCATCACTTAAACGTAAACTGTTACTGACTCTTTACCAGGCTTTATAATAATATTCTCTCACTTTACTTGAACATCTACAAGGGTAAGAGGCTACGTTAATGGTTTTCTCCCTGCCGGTTTCAGAGAGCCCCCCAACTTTACAACCAAACACTGAGACAGAATCGCCTGACTCGTCGCAGCGAACGCCCGTCATCCTCATCACAGCTCCGTCACGGGACGACATCTATGCCACGCCATCCAACATCACGATAGCCGATGCCATGAAAGAGCGGCGGCCTGGATCTGCACCCTTCGTAGTGGGGAAGAAACTACCAACCAGACAGTAACTCCAAATGTCTCTCACAAGAGGTAAACTGGAAGGAGAGATGAATGATTATTTGCTGGGTGTGATGAAGAATCACCCTGAAACTGAACTATGACCCTGGTGTGTGTGTGAGAGCAGCTATGAAGTGCTGAACAGTATTGAGCTTATCATTTTGCCTGTAAATCTTTTACATTAGCCCAACTTGTTTTTACTTCTAATAATAATGTGCTTATTTAGAATAGAATACAATAGAAAAGCTCTTTATTGTCACTGTTACAAGAACAATGAAAAGCAGTTTGGCATCTCTCCATGTCTGTGTATTATATCTACATAATATATGTATCTACATAATAACACAGACAGATTTACATTTACACAAGAAAGATATGTACAAGTTATACATACTCCTGCATACACATACATACATACATACACACACATATATACATATATGTATATATACATGCATATATGCATGCGTACGTACATACACACACATATTTCCACATACACGCTTACATATATATACATACACATACATGCCACCTGAGGAGCAGGTGCATTGTGAGGTGGAGTGTGATCAGTGATATTGCACATTGAGTGTGTGTGTGTGGAGGGGGGTGATATTGCAGATTGAGTGGGGGGGGGATGCTGTTGCTACAATAATAAATACGGTTATAATAAATACAGGTTAAAGAGGTAGGAATGTTGGTTGCATTATAGTATAAATAACAATATGGTTTATAAATAAAGTGTGATGTTCATGAGTGTTGGCAGTGCAGTTATCCTTCAATCAGGGTGGAGGTAGGGCATGTTTGACAGCCTGTGGGTAAAAACTTCTGTTGAGTCTGTTTGTCTTTGACCTGATGGACCTGTAGCAGAGGGAAGGGGGGGGGGGGGAAGGGGGGGTCCG